>JASIRB010000270.1:0-25000 GCA_030323885.1 Branchipolynoe longqiensis | reverse complement strand
TGAGCAGGAGTAAGATGTGTATATTATGGCCGTTGTGGCGCTGCTGAAGGGGCTTGGGGTTTGCGCATGCGCGGGAGGAGAGGGATGACGGGACGGAGTATATATAGATGACATTGAAGTGGGAATTCCAGAACCAGCCAGCAACAAAAGACAACATTTTGTGTGTGTGTTGGGGTGGGGATTTGGGGTTCCATTGTCCTCTGCTCAAATTAAATGTGTTCTGCTCTAATGCAAAGTCGTCTGATGTATAACATATTATGCGAGTATAAAGATACGTAAGGGAATATTACTTATTATTGTTGTTATACGGGAAATGTCACATTGTAAATACCGGTGCCTATCTGATTACCCAAATGAAGCAATTGTCAGCAACCGTCACCTGGAAATACAATGTGCCGCAGATATCCTGGTACAGGATTATATAGTCGACTAAATTAGTAGTGGATGGGTAAGTTAAGTACATCGTGTTTTCTTGTTGCTTTAACCAGCTACCGCACATTAATTGCAAAATTGCGGTGTGAAAAATTATATTATTGCGACCCCCCCCCCCCGCACCCCAATTCGGAAGGGAAGTGCTACGGATGTAGAATGCTGGAAATTGCGCCATTTCTTGGTGGGCGGGTCTATACCGCTCTATATATATCACGAGGAGCTCTCCTAACCTGGTCGAGCGGACGCGCGCGGTGAGCAGCTTGGCAGGCAGGGCGGGGATGTCTGCGAGCAGCTCAGGGTTGGGGAAGGACATTGGCTCTGTTGTCACTCAGTACAGTAAAACCTCTCTAATTAGACCGACCATGGAATAATTATTATGGTCTATTTAGGGAGATGGTCCGTTTAAGGATTTTTTTTTACTGTTAAGATGGTATTGTATGGGTGATCGTTTGGGACCCAAATAACGCGATCGATATAGGGGAGTGGTCGATCTGGGGAGGTGGTCGGTTACAGAGGGTTTACTGTCTCAAAATGTGCTAAGCAATATGGGACAAAGCTTTGTCCATTGTAACGATTAACATACTATCTGCTTATACATTTGCTCAGGATAAGGTGATTTGTTTTTTACATGGTGTTTCATATTCCCAATAGAATACATATTGATTTGAAGCAAATGTCCTTGTGTTTTCAGTGTAACCGTTTCTGTGCTGTTTTATGTCAATCGCTACAATGGACAAAAAAAGAGTTATCACCTTTTGAGGCAGGCTCATATTGCTCCTCCTTGGATACTGCCAGTCTCCATGTCACGACCGGAAACACCCAACTCCATTGAGCGCCCAACGTAAACTGCCCAATCATTGGTGATACATTGCAGCCCGTTGTTCCCCAACATTAGGAGGGGATGCGCTCATAAAATAACAGAAAAGATACCTTTTTTTATCCCCTTTTTAAATTTTGTTTTGTTTTTACCAATTATTTGCATTGAGCCTCCATCCCTGTGCCGGGAAAGGGATTTTGGCAATACGGGCCGAAGACCGGTTGGAACTTTTCCGGTGATATGATTCGCTAATTGGGGTTTTACGTCTTAGCACTATTTGATGGCATATCGAAACGCGTGCCAGTAGTGCACACTCTCCTTAGTGGCTTTAAATTAGGGATGAAAGATTTCTGAGATTTCGCGGATATCCGCAAATCTTTTATTTTTCCTGATTAACGTTTAAAAAAATGCCATGGATTCGAAGGAATCATCAGCATGCAACATGACAACAATACTATTGGGTAGTTCAAGTCTTGTTCTTATCTGACCTCAGATTTTGCAAGAACATAAACCCAAGGTAGAACGAGTTTGGTATGGGTGATAATAAACGCACAACAAGGATAGTTCAAGCCTGACTTCCGGTATTTACCCGCGATTCCCAGACAGTGCTAATTCTATGGGGGAAAATCCGTGTTTTTCAGGTGTAGTAATCTCAACTCCCCACAACCTACCCAGTTATGCACCCCCTCTCCCCTACCAACAGGTCAAGTACATAGAACCATGATCATTTTGGTAAGTTATGTGATTATTTCAGGTTGTAAACTGGTTCTTACATAATTTTGGAACCCCTGGCTATGCATATGGAACCCCTGTATTTAATTGGAACCCCTTCGCACTCCATTTGGAACTCCCCTCCCTCCACAGTAGGAACCCCCACCCAACAAAGTACTTCCTGAAACTAACCCCCCCCCCCCATCCCTAACCCACAAATCCCAAATCCTGGGCACGGGCCTGCAATGTGGTTCATACCCGGCCAGGCTCTTTCTGGAAATGCAACCAGGGCAATTCTCCTTGTCACATTATATTGCCAATAAACCAAAAAAACAATCACATTGTTTGTCCTCCATGCTGGATTGAAGCCAGGGCGTCTGTGCCTTTAGCGGAAGGCACAAATTGGCGCCATGTGAGCCTAGCGCATGTCACGTGACTGCTACGTGACTGTCACGTGACCGTCACGTGACTCACCTAGGTGACGACCCCATGACATGTCCTCTCTCTGCGCTGTCGTGTTAGTCTGTCTCCTTCTCACTAACGTGAAGCACTGCATTCTACTCTGCCTGGAGACTAAGACGGTAAAGCCCTGGTCAAATAGCCGTTAGTGGACAAAGGTGAACATAGTGGAGGCTAACGTAGTTGAAAGTAGTTGAACATAGTTGAACATAGTTGAACGTACTGGCATCTGTACTTGTCCTTGATGATAACTTGGCAATAACGTGGGTCAGCCGTGATCTCCGATTTAATTTTTGGACATGTTCAAAAGAGCAGTACGTTAGAGGCTGAATTTGTATCCGTGATGCTAACATACTGTGGTGAAGTCTAACATAGTATAACATACCTCTTAATGTACTCTAGCATACTCTAGCATACTTTGACCCACACAAAACCATAGCTGTTCCACGTCGCACATGCCATGGTCACATACCCGTTAGTGGACATAGTTGAACGTAGTTGAACATAGTGGAGGCTAATGTAGTTGAAAGTAGTTGAACGTAGTTGAATGTAGTTGAACATACCAGCATCTGTACAATAACCTATTTATCCGTATCATTCGGTGGCTCATCAACCAAAACCTGCCATACCTTAACATATTTCAATGTAGTTTAACAAACTTACACCACGTTTGACCCATGTTAATCTATCCTACGGATTACTACGTCCACTAATGTCTATGTGACCAGGGCTTAACGCAGGAGTTGCTTGAAACATGGGGCTGTCGCACCGATTTATTCTGTCACGGCCAAAGTAGAAGTGACCTGACGCTACCCAGCTGGGTCCTGGTGACCTCCTCTCACGTGGGGTGGCCACTAGATGTGGGTGGAACAGTTCAACATCGGGACTGTTCCTGCTAGCGTGCTGCCACCTGCTGATACTTCTTATTGGCAAGATTCAGCGCAGTCGAAACCATGACCTTGAGGCTCATAATGGACTACTACACGACTGTCAATGGCATATATCCTAATAACCATGTCAACCAGATGGGATGGCCAAATGAGTTAGAGCATCCGTCTCCCGTGTTTGGTAGATCGTGGGGTTGTGGGTTCGAACCCTGGTCGAGTCAAACCAATGACTTAAAAATTGATACTTGTCGCTTCCTAGCCAGGCGCTCGGCATTATTAGGACAGGGCAAGGAGGAGTGGAATGAGGAAGACCAATCATCCACGATTGAAATTTCCCCTGCTTAAACAACTAATGTACCAAAAAAAAAACACTCTTTGTTGGTTACATTGATTGATTAAGCATGGGAAATTTCAGCGACTAAATATTGGTCTTCCTCATTCCAGCATCCTATTAATGACGGGCACCAGACTAAGAGACGGCAAGTATCATCTCATTAGACAAGTCCATCTTTACTTAGTCTTTTTCATGGTGGTATTCCCACTGTCAAATTAAAACAAATATCCATTACTATTTTCTACTGCTGGTTCAGGGTAGAAAAGGAGTGGGATATTTTTAGTGGCTGCTTTCTAAGATCCTGCTTAGCAGATCTAGATACTAGAAAGTAATTTCAGTAAGCAAACTGCACTTGTAGGGCATTTGGAGATAATGACAGTCTGTAATATATATATATGCCGTATACACCACTGTACGAGTATAAGGCCGGAAGATTCCATTTACTCACCAGCCTCTCCTCCTTTCTCGGTCATCGGCATCTGCAGCCTATATATTAAGTCATCTACTGCTATAACCTCAGCTTCTTTGCAAGTGGTGCCACCTACCCGCCCACGTCTCAGCAACTATTATCCTCATTCATGGTACCGCTGTCAATTTTTCTTATAAATATATGTATATATATATATATATTACTAAGATATATATATGTGATGTCATGCATTATGTGAGTATAAAGTCGCAGAAGGGATTATTTTATTATATTGTTATATTATATTATTATTATATTATATTATTAGCCAATGGGAACTCTTCATGTATTTGCTCCTTACTCATACGGGGACTGGTGGCGCCACCACAGACCCCAACCTTAACTTCCGGCGTTACCATTGTCAATTGCCCGGAATTTATATATATAGGTATATCAATCTGCAATTCTTTGAATATCCTACTTCCGAAATACCTAAGATGGGGCACAGCAAGCCAGGTCTCGTTGGGAATCCAGCACACTGCATCAATCCAGAAAATCGATGCAGTGTACATACCTGACACAGAAGGGGCACAAAATGGTGGTACACACTATGGTCAATGTGAGCATTGCACTGCCCGGGACATAATGGGTCGTGCTAGCAGCACTGTAGCAGCTTACAAGGGTGCGTGGTTATATGATTGTGGCGGTTGGTTACTATGGTTACTGATAACACCAGGGTGTACGTGACCAGATGCGCTAGTCTGTAGCCGGGATGCCAGCAGCTGTTATAGGGTGAAGGAGGGGCGGCGGAGAAGGTGAACATGCGTTCAGGACGTTGGTTTTATATCCTCGCAACATCTAAGGTCATATCAGGATGGATACTGACTTGCGACAGTGAGCGCTCATGGCAACTTTATAGTGCTGCCCCACTGGGAGATCAGGCCGCTGGCATCATGACCCAATATCCCACCAGTCAGATTAGAAACTAAGCTAACCAGTACTTGCCCTATGTTATTAATGTTGAGTGCCAAGCTGGGAAGTGACAACTATAAATTTGGTAAATTATTGGCTTGACTCCCAATCGCCGCCACCGGAGGCCTGTGTGCTACCGATTTGGCCACTGCGTTCGATCTATACAGGAAGTAGTTTTGTTATTGTTTTTTTTTCTTTATTATTTTAACAAATGTATTTAATGAGTAATATTTACAAGCACGGTTTCACCACAATCCACATAAGATATAAACGTTGGGCGAGAATCGTACTTATTTTGGACTTCAGGAAACAATGTGCTTATCGGTTCAAAATGGGTTTAATTTGGAGTGTCTATTAAGAATGATGATCATCATCATCATGCTGTCGGTCGTGATGTGACAAAGACTGCTTTCATTACTTGACTGCCACTCTCATTTCATGAAAGCTGCCTGCAAAAGTGTTGAAGTGCTGCTCGCTTTTGCAAGTTACCAGCGGCACTTTCTCAGGGAGCAAATAGAGATCTCACACCGCCAAGAACATGTCCAGACAGGCGCAACACTATTTGTCCCTGCAGTGGCTGGTCGTGAGATGTTGGGAGTTCCATACATCAACCACCCTTAATGCTGCCATAGTAACATGGTTTTCTGTTTAGGGTTTGCTCCCTTAGCCTTCGGTTCTGTCAAGAACCTGTACCACAAGGCAGTGGTTTACAACTCTGCAGGGCAGGGACGTCAAACTCCCTGAGGTATTGCAATACCTCCATACCCATTAAGAATGATATAGCTGGAGGAGATCTCCCTACTTCCGGCTGTGTAAACATACCATGTCCCAGCTTCAATCTCTCCTCAGAGACCAGCAGACTCTGAAAACACCTATTCAGAGGGACACAGTGGACGAATCGATAGAGCGTAGGCCTCGCGTACGGGAGATCGGGGGTTCGATTCCTGCTCGAGTCAAACCGATGACTTACAAAATTTATATTTATTGCTTCCTAACTTGGCCTTCGGCATTAATAAGATAGGGCAAGAACTGGTTACCTCAGTGTCAGGATAATGTGACTGAGTGCGATATTGGGTTGCCAGGAGGCAGTGGGGTGACACTATAAAGTCGCCATGAGTGCACACCATCACAAGTCGGTACCCGTCCTGATATGACCTTTGATGTTGCCAGGACATAAAATTCCAACAACCAATCAACCTATTCAGAGGGTATCTGTTCATCTTGTTGGCTGACAATGTTTTATTTATGTGGGCAGTACCGTCACTATTCTGGAGACTTGAACATAAAGATCTGGTCAACTGATTTTAACATCATGTTGTTGGCATCCTTCAGACTTGCAGACTATGGAGTAGCGCATGTAGAGTCGGTTGAGGAACATCTCTTGTATGGCTGCAGAGACAATTCCTCGATTTGAACAATTTGTTGCAGCCGTGGCATGTGAAATCATATGCATCCGGTGATTCTGTGGAAATAAGTTCTTCATTTGGATGACTGGCTTTCCTCCTGGCTCTCTTGTCCTCGGCAGCATCGTGCATGGCAGACGCTCCTCGTTTTTGAGCAAGTGAGATTTGCTGTTTCCACAGAGTTCTGTTTTCTGTCATGTTTTAACATGTATTCTTTATTTATATATATATGTATATATATATATGTCTGCTGTAGTTTAGCAACATGGAGATTGTTTTAGATTATGTAGATAGACACAGATTGTTTTAGATAGACACAGGCATTGGCACATATTGGTGATCCTCACCCTCCACAAAAGAAGAGCCAAGTTTGACTGAGCGTGGTTGTGGTGTAATAGGTTTTCCAATTTTCCACTTTAGTTTGTTTGTTTGTTGTTGTTCTACGTCCTAGCAACATCTAAGGTCATATCAGGACGGTCCACTTTAGTGATACATTTAGTAATTGCCTGAACTGGCAAGTTGCTGATGCTAAGAGATACCCAAGCGAAGAAGCCAAAATATTACACCGTCGGGAAACTAGAAAGTGCAATTGATGCACGTCATTCTATTAATATTGAATTTGATGGATTTCATTTATCTGGTCTTGTAGACTCAGGTGCGGCTAAGAGTTTGATACATTTGGCTGTTTTTCAATCTTTAATTGACATAGGTGTATCCGATAGGAAATTGTATCCAGGTAGTAGGTTGAGCTCTCTGTCAGGACATCTAATTCCTACTGTAGGTATAGCGTATATTTCTCTTTACGATGCGTTATGTCGTTTCTTTGTATTAGATTCACTGAGCTTTGATATGCTCATAGGTACAGATATAATGGAAATTTGTGCAGCTGAAATTAGTTATAGAGATAAATTTCTTTCCTTGTGTGACATTCTACATCCGTGGATAGGTTTATAAACTATAAATAGAGGAATTGCAGGGATAGTTGTAGAATTAGACTATTGGAAGATACAATTTGACAACATGACAAGGAACTATAGTATGGTAATTTATTAACATAATTAATTGGCATCAATGCAGTTAGGTGATTTGCAATTAATGTATCAAAGTAATGTATTAATAGGTGGGTGTTTATACCAATGTGAAATCATGTAAGGAGAAATAGGTCAAGATAGTAATGCTAAGGTCAAGTGGAGTCAATGCAATGGGGTGAATGGTACATCAAGGTCAAATGGGTATAATATAATAGGTCAAATGATAGAAGTGTCAATGGGAGTGAATGAGGTTGGGGAGAGTTGTCATGGGGTCACTGGTAATGAGGTCAAAGTTCAAGTAATCGGGTCATGAGGTCAAGACTTCAATTCCCATGACCCTGGCACTCAACCAAATAGGTTTGAGAGTGCCTGAGTCGTGGTTCGGAAAGCTGCAGCTTTGACGTTTGCTGTGGTCGTGTCGGACCTCCAGTTGCCGAGCTCCCAAACATTGGGGAGGGGCGCGCCAGCCCAGGCACATGCCTGCGCAGACCCCCTCCAGAGGCTGTGTAGTGTGTATAGGTCTGGGTGATCATGGCGGCCAGATGTGAGGGCCGCCCTCAGCGCTGCGGTGAGTGTCTGGACAGTCAGTGGTTGCCCGGTGATGGTTAGGGAGGCCGGGTCTTAGAGGTACTTCCGCCAGGCAGTCACAGGGCAGCATGTGGAGTTCGGGATGATAGAAAGACTTATGGTGAATGCATCGGATCTGGAGCGTGACGTTTTGGTGGAACATATGTGGAGCCTTAATGAATGTCCATGATCTATCACGTCTGCTCCGCATATGGTGTGTCCAGGGTCATTCGCTCGACCAGTGAAGAGGAAGTTGCCTTGGTGTAGTAGATTGAAGTATCCAAGTAGAATGGCTGCATTCAGGACATAGATGTTCAGGCCCGCTAACCGGAAGCAATGGACATCGAGGGGCGGGCCTTGCCTGGGAACGTGGAGGGACAAGTGGAGGACACCACATTTGATGATGTCAAAGATGTCAACCTTCCCATTTTGTAGGCAGACCCAGGTTCGGGCCCCACTTAAATAATTCAGGACTGCACCAGGGGACTGGAGCTTGTCAACGAGGTGGGCAATGTAGGACATCACATCGTGCTGGGAGGGTCATCTCGGGTCATATTGGGAAGACAGTGTGTGTCGATGGTAGTTGTCGATCTGTCGGGACTTGTTCCACCACATTCCGGCGGCGAGCCCGCCTTGAATAGGCGGTGGATGTCATTATGATGTTCTTGTAGACCTGGGAAGAGAAAGGCTCACGGCACATCGCTGTGGCTCTCACCCATGCACTCGGGTCGAATGGGGCCCTGCTTAGGGCATCAGCTAGTACAATGCCGACTCCAGGCTTGTGGCATATATGAATGTCACAAGATTTGAGAGCAGCAAACCTCCATATCGCCCTGGCGCAGGCACATAGGATGGGATCCCTTCCGACATCGGAGGCAAACACTGTCTGGGGGGTGAGGTTGTCGGTGTTTATGCGTATGGTGAACTCGTGGGGGTTAACAGGGGTGAGTGCGTGAAGTGCAACGACTAGATTAATGGCTTCTAGGTGGGTGGAGGAGGACCAGTCCGTTGGATGCCTGGGCGTATTCAAGAAACCAGGCAATGTCCCTGAGCATGTCAACTGTTACTGCCTGTTTACCAACTTGGGGGGCGTTATGGAGTGCTTCAAGGATGCGGTTCATGAAGCGCCTCGCCGGGCGGACACACTTAGAGATGTATTGCAGACACCTGACGAGGCGCTGCATATCCTTTTTTGATGCTCGTGTTGTTTGTGTCCACCTGTCGCACTCCTGGACCACCTCTGTGAGCTTATCTTGTAGTATCCGTATCGTCCTGTCATTTGTTGATATTTTGAACCCCAGCCATTCGAGGCTGTGGGTAGGCGGAATGCACTTGGCAGGAGGCCCAAATCGGTCATGACGTCGATCAGCTTGGTGTAGGCGTGGACTGCCTCATCCTCCGATGCCGCCACGCCCACAAATTCTTCCAGATAGCACAACGTGAAGTGCCCTTGTTGTCGTAGTAGGTAGACGACCGCATTAGTGGTGTGGGCGCAGGCCATCGAAGAGGTGCAGCAGCCGAATGGTGGGGCGATATCAAAGTAGGTATCGCCATCAATGCTGATTCCGAGGAGGGAAACTGACAGGGGGCAGGTCCTGAGCTGCCTGTATGCTCTGGCCAAGTCAGCTGACCAGAGCTAGCATCCACGACTGAGCCGGGTGGCCTCATTGGCCAGGTCTATGATGCCCGGCAGGGTGTAGGTAACCGGCCGGCCTTGGAAGTACCCTTTGCAGATGCCAGAGTTGACGCTCGCCCCACTCTGATAGCTCAGATCGACGATGACCCTGCGCTCATCAGTGTTCCTCTTGGGGAAGGTCATCATCGGACTGGCCTGGCCCAGGGGGCAAATGGTTGCAAAGGGAAGGGACCGAGGAATTCACCAAGATCACTTTCCTTTTTGACATACCGTCTTATCCAGTGTTGAGGGTCCTCCTTGTGGTTGGTCACGAACGGTACGGGGGGCATGGGTGCTGCATAGTCGGTGGGCCAGCCAAACTCGAGGAAGTCCACGAGTTGGTCATTGTGGTAGCCAGCTAGTAGGTCTCTCTCCATCTAGGAATGTTGAGTGCTGATGGGACTGGAGACCTCGCGGCGATGTGGTTGGGGAGTCCAGTCTCCCTCACCTTGTCGTATATGGGCCTATAAATAACATCTTGCCATCTTGAACAGATATGAGCCAAATATCAACAAGGGTAGATTTATAAGAGAGAGGGGAGTGTGGTCGATTATATGGGGGTTCGGCATCGGTCTCGTGGTGTTGTAGGAGGTTGTCTAGGTCTTCGGCCGCAATCACTGGGTCATCGTGGGTGAGTAGTGCATCTGGTTGGTCATCGCGGTCGTCCTGCTCCTCGGTGGGCTATGCGAGGGGGGCGTGGCTGACTGGGCATACATAAGCAACGACAGTACCTTCATGGGCCGATGGTTCTGGATGTGTAGAGTTGTCGTGTATGCTGATTGGGTTGGTGATGGCAGCATCGGCGTTTGGGGTGGTGCAGTGGCAGATTGGTGTAAAGGTGAAGTGGCGGGTGGCCGTGCTGAAGTCCGCATCGATTCTCGGTGAACTGACTAAGCTGTCACCAGAGTCATTTACAGTTGGCGCAGTCTTGGGGTGGGTGTGTCTGGTTGGGGCGTTGATGATGGGGGAGTGGGAGTTTTCTTTTGTTATTGTTTGGTTGGTTGCTTCGGTGGCGTGGGTTGCCACTGGAACTGGTTGGGTGTGGGAGGCGGGTGTGATTGGGGGTGGGCGGTTCGGCCATTCGTCACTGAGGTGGCGGTTGGGTGGGGGGGTGTAGGGGGGTGGCTTTGAAGGGCGAGGCGGTCTGTTATTGGAGTAGCATCGGCGCCGGGGGCTCCCACCGAGTAAACAACCCGAGCCAGGCCACGAGGGGCTGTTTTGGGGGGAACACAGGCAACGGTTACATCGGCACAGTTACTGGCAATATTGATGACACATACATTTGCTTGTGTTGTTGCGGGGGGTTGGCTGTTGATGTTATGGCGTGTTGAGTCTCGGGGTGCATTGTTGTTAATGGCGGCGTCTGATGGTTTGGCGGTCTCGATTGTGGGCCGGCAGTCGTGTGGTTGGGCTGGGGCCCCTCCACATGCGTCATCGGTTATGTCATGTGTGGCTGCCAGTTCTGCGATGGCGGGAAAGCAATTAACGGTCATCGTGGTACATTGGTTGACAGTGTGTTCGGCACCTATAGCGGCCGCAGTATTTCTACGACGTGTTTGATCATGAAATTGATGGCTATGAGGTGTATCGGCCAAACCAGGGCCGCCTCCTGAAAATCCGACCCGTGATTATCATCGTTAGTCGATGTTGCCGCTTTCTTCTCCAACTGCCTTTTCTTGTTGTTACAGTCCTGTTCCTTGTGTGTGTTTGACTTACAATATTTATTCACACACCATGCACACCCCGTTTGAGCTGTTGAACCCGCACTCATTGCCCCAATTCCACCTGTGGCAAGGCCAGCCCTCCGTCTCGTGATTAAATTTGGGGCGTTTGTACTGTCCATAACTACTGGTCAAGCCTTGGTACTCCAACCTGTTATAGTTTGCCTTATATCTGTACTCGGCTCTAGGTGCTTTTTTCTGGTCCTCTCTCCTCACTCCCGACAGACAAGCATCCCGCTGCAAGTCTTTGATGGCTGTGCTACACATCCATCCTCGTGGCAGCCAACCATCATCAATCATCGTGAAGATGTGTTCTGACCAACCTAAGCACGTGGCCCACGACCAGTCCTCTGCCATAACGAATACTTGGTCCTGGTGCTCGATCATGGGCTCCATCCATGACCGCGGCACTGCGGGGTCGCCCCTCATTCTACCCAATGCTGCAAAGTACTCTCCTGCTCTCACCCAGTCCAACTTTCCCTTTTCTATAATCTCTGGTCACGAACATATGAGGAATGAGCTGTTTCCTACCTCTTTTCTTTTTCCCGTTATTGTCAACATTGGAGTCCATTATGGCATCAACCACCTCCCGGTGTGATATGTTGTCCTCCGACGATAATGAGCGACGGCACGAGTCTCTGCTCCTCCTGCGTCGCCGGCCTTTTGTTTTGCCGCGCTCTCTATGTGAGTCACGTGTCGGTGTGTGCGACCTATCCGGTGTACTGCTGGTGCGGCATCTGTGTTTTGCAGGTGTGGTAGTGTCATCAGATGAGTTGTTGCTAGGTGAGCGCTTCGGCCTCCTGGTATTCGTTTCGAGCACTTCCATCCTGTCCATGATCTTCTTTGCGAACTGAGCTTGCTGCTCGAGGGACTCTGTCATGGATTCCCGTAGTTTGGAGATCTCGTCAACGGAAGGAGCTGAGTCACTGTCCTCCTTGGTTGACTCATTCTTTTTGTTGGCAGGAGTCCTGGTGATGACCGAATTTAGTCGGCCTCGCTGCCTGGGTGGCTGAGCTGGAGGGTCGGCATCACGTGTTGGGTGCGCATGTGTTGATGTCCGTTGTGGCATGGCGGGAACTGTAGTACTGGAGAACAGCCAAAATAGGCATGGAGATGTTGGTGGTCCGGCGTTTGGTGGAGAAGTGCTGGTAGCTGGGTGAGTTCCATACATATGTTTATATTGTTTGAAATACATAACTAAATACCTACAACACGTAAAAACATGAAATAAAATAACTATGATATCTAGAGAATCTATTCTATATTACTATATGTATTGCAAAGCATAAAAACAAATATAAATATGAAATATAATGCTAATTAAGTGAACATTCTTAAATCACTTTCCATTTCTATAAAGAATTGATGCTATATATTGATATTACTTGATAACTATAATAATATAATATATATCTTAATTTAAAAAAATGTATTTAACAAAAATAAATATATAAATAATAATAAAATATTATATATTAAATTTGTGTACAGGTTTAGCACAGGCAGAGAGTAGATACGGTGTAGATCATTAAAAGCGAACGACAAGTCTTTTTCCCCATAATCCGGGCCAGACACTGGATCATTACATAATTGCATTGAATTGATCGAATGTGTAGGTACTCTTGCCGAGGCAGAGAATAGTACAATATAGATCCTTAAAAGCGAACGGCAAGTCTGTTTCCCTATGGTCCAGGCCAGACACTGGAGCATTACGTAATTGGATTGAATTGATCTAACATATAGGTATTCTTGTCGACATCCAGACCTGGACATACAATTTTTCAAAAATACTCTTCTTTTTTCGCACTGCGACAGCAATAGATAATGCCTGGGGAGGCATAGCTAATGCCTAATGCATGAAGAAGTCATTTTTTTCAAAAGCGAGTGTCTGTTGGGAGCTCAGCTCAAATGATCAGAAAGATTCTTCCTCTTTTTTTTGTCTCTATTGTTCCCTAGGCGATTGCATGAGGTTCTTTCCAGTGCTCTTTGGCAGAGATAATAGGTAATGCCTAGGGCATTGAATGAACTCTAATCATTTTGACAAAAGTGTCTGTTGGGAGCTCAGCTCAGTTGATTAGAAGGCTAAAAAGTTGATTAAATTTTGTTGACATCCTTAATTACTTTACAAAAGCGAATCTGTGAGGACAGCTCAGCTAAAAGTTGATGAACATTTTTCATTCTTAAGTTATTCATACAGAACAATTCATCTATAAGCTGGTGTTCATCTACAAACTATTAAACTACCACAAACTACAAAGCTATATTAGACTTTACAAAACTGCTATATTAGACTGCAAAGCTGTTGGCCGATAGTAGTATACAGTAGATTGATAACTAGATTACTAATATTACTAAATTTGCTTAGCATATTTTTGCTTGGATCTGGCCAAGAAATACTATAAAATAACATTTTCATTTGAAATTCATGGATGTAAAAACATTGCCATTTATTGTCATAAAAGGTTGGTTCATTTCAAATTCATGGACATAAAAATGTGTTGAATATTGCGATGAAATGTTGGTTCATTTGAAATTAATTTAAAATGTGTCCAATAGTGCCATTTATTGTCATACAATGTATTAACTTTATGCTGGCATTGACGTTGTTGATATTAATCTATATATCTGATAGATTGTCTTTGAGCTGGAAAATGAATATTGTTATAACATAATCTATATGGATAGATTTGAGAGTTGAAAAATACTTGATGAGTAGTGGATTAGTCTTTATAGTGGTTTGTATATTGTCCCACTTCAAACCACGAGAGTCTATTTTCCGGGCTTACTTCGCCATTATAACTTCTCGCAGTCTGAGTAAATTCCACTCGACACCCCCCCCCCCCCACCCCCGCCAAAAAGCAACCCCACCACCATCGCCAATAATTAGTTACTCGATTAAAACATGCAGTACTAAAATGTTTAGTCGCGCCCAGCATTAGTCCTAAGCACGTCCGGTTTATTTCAATCGCGCTCATATTGCAATGCTGACGTAAAACAAAGCTGTGCGCATGCGCACAGATTCGGCACAAGTAAGTGCGGGTAAAAAAAAAGAGTTTATTCAATCGAAACAATAGTCCCCTTATAAAAGAAATAGAAGAAAAGTAGTTGGGTGTGTGGGTGGAAACGTTTGCGCATCACCAGCTTGTTGGGGAGTGATGAGAGGCGCGACTGTGGCCGATGGCGGAGAGGGTGAGGAAACCTTCCGGCCAATTGGATGGACGGAAAGAATAGACTCGTCCATCTACCCGAAGACGACGAGTCCATGGCACACTGCGGGGGGAGGGGGGGTATTCCCGCCGAATCAAGTGCAATGTGAACGTTGCAATTGATGGTAGATTTGTAGATAAAACAAAGGAGGGAGTGGGAGTGGGATCGGTGATTTGTTGAGTCGACGGGGACGAGCAGAGAAAAGCCCCTACATAATCAGGAAGTAGATTGGATGTCGTTTCGCGGAGAGATTAGCGGGTATGGAGGGGATAACCAGGTGGGAGACGAGGTTAGAGTTGGCTAAGCAGGCCTTGACGTCAGACTCAGAAAGCGCAATGTTTCTGGGTTGAGCACATATATAATTATATCCATATACTTATATAATTGTATACACATATTTATATAGAACTCTATGTAGATTGGTTGGTTGGTTGGTTGTTGGAAGTTATCGTCCTGGCAACATCTAAGGTCATATAAGAATGGGTACCGATTTGTGACAGTGCACGCTCATGGTAAATTTACCCGAAGTCCCACCCAGGCACATTATCCTGGCGCTTAGCTAACCAGTCCTTGCCCTGTCCTATTAATGCAGAGTGCCAGGCTAGGAAGCGATAAGTATCAATTTGATAAGTCATCGCTTTCACTCGACCGGGAATCGAACTCCCGATCTCCCGCACGGGAGGCCTGCGCTCTACCGATTCGGCCACTGCTTCTGGTAAATTGGTTGGAAGATCAGTGCATAAGAGATGAACAGGTCCCTTTATTCGCTGAATAGAATCCTCATCCCCTCCCCACCTCCACCCCCCCCCCCCCCCCACCAAAGAGAAGAAAACGCCAACAAATGAACATAACCAAACACCCGCATTCTCCGCGGCCCAGTATATTTGATAAACTAACTAATGATTTAATCTAACTAACTGGCTATGGTCACCCAGAAATATTGGAATAATTTTTTTTTTAAAGCTCTATTAAGTCTAGATGTGGAATCGAACCTAGGTCCTCTTGCTGGTTCGCTGATTAAGGTGGCCTGTGTAGTCTACGTGGGATAGGCTGAGCAGGTTAGTCAGTGCCTGGTACAACTAGCACCATCACTGCCAATGCCACTGCTGCTACTTCACTAACTAAGCTAATATAGTAATAGGTAAAGCCGCATTGTCCGATGAAAATATGAAAGCCAAAACACTTACTTAGATTTGACCCTACATATCAAATCCATATACTGGTGTCGTGGGGGTGATGACAACGGGAAATATTGCGCCTAGAGCGGGACTCGAACCGACATCTCTTTGCATTCCGCGCCAGTGTGCTAACCATTACACCACCTGGGCTCCCTGATATCAACACACTACCCACGCCTACCTGTCTATGCGGCTCCTTGCCACTACACTGGTTTACTGGCCTCCTTTCCTCCCCCCTACCCACTCCTCCCCTCGCCTACTCTCCCCTCCTTCCCTCACCTACCCTTCGGAAGTTTCCCGCCCCTCCCTCCGCTCCCTGTTCCGCTTCGCCCCTCCCATCCCCCTCCTTCCCCTCCCCATCCCTCCCCTCTCCTCATCTACCCTCATCAACCCTCCCCTCGCCTACTCTCCCCTACCCCCCTTCCTTCCTCGCCCCGCCCTTCTCCTTAATTAATAGCTCATGTGGGATTTAATTAGCTGCTCATTGGTGATTTCGTATTGCTAACACATTTATCCGCTGGCCGCCATTATCGCTACTTGCCGCGTCCCCCTGGCGGAATACATCAGAAGTGCACATCAAAGCGGAGGCTACGCTAGATGGCGCTGTGTGCTGATATATATCCGGATGACTTTATTATATAGAGCCCCAGCAGTGGTCCTTGTATGTGGCATACATTGTTCGTGATGCTCAGCAACACGGGTAATTTGGCATTCGATCGCCGCCATAGCTCTACAGCCTTAAGCATAATACAGGTGCTGCCACCTAGCCACTTTCGCCGGTGGTTCTTTCTGACTTTTACGCCAGCGCCGTCTGGTTTCTTCTTTGATACGTAAATACTTCGAGAATGCTGGCTCTGCCTGTCCGACCTGCCCTCTGCGGTCGTTAGCTCGAACTAGCGGACTAACTGGCTATATAAGGCCCGTCTCAGCGGCAGAGAGCTCACTTCGACACGGCCACAGGAGGACACTGGCTGGCTCTGAACTGCCATCCCCGCCCACCCCTGCTAAAAGACTATATAGGGCATAGGGTTAAAAGCTTGTTGACCTCTTTGTGCATAACTCATTGATTACCTCACTGTGCTTATTCTACGGAACTTAATTGTGCTTACTAAAATTGACATGTGCTTACTACTTGACTCATTATCGAAGAAAAATAAATCCAACTTTAAACTCATATGCGGTGTCGGTGTCTAATTGACACTGGTGTGTCCGGGATTCTACACCTGGTGCTATTTAAGGAGTGGTAATCCAGAAGCCACGACACTACTTAGGGGCGTAGCCAGAAATTTTAAAATCGTACGCACAAAATTGTCCACGCATGCTTACAGGAAATAAAAAAATTGCAAGCATGACATCTTTTTTTAAAGTGCATATTTTTAACAAGAGATTTAACATGGTGAAATTATGATGCTGAGAAAAATTGGTTGCGGGTGCTTACAGTGTGACAATCTAGCTAAACCCCCGATGTTATATATCAACGGGTTTATCATTCCCAACACCTGGTGCTATTCACAGGGCCCTAATCCAGAAGCCGCAACACTGTTCGGGGGCATAGCCAGAAATAAAAATATTTGTAGGCAACATTGTTCATGTATGCTTACAGGAAATAAAAAACATTGTAAGTATCTTTTAAGTTTTAGAAAAATGCATATTTTTATCAAAGAATTAACATGGACAAGTATGAGAGAAATTGTTCGCATGTGTTTACATTGCGACGATGTAGTTATATATGATTATATTATATATCTACGGGTTTACCGTCGGCAACACCTGCCTGCCTCCTCCTCCTCCCTCTAGCTTCACTGTGTCAGGATAATATGACTGAGTGGGATATCAGGTCATGGTGCTGGCAGCCTGGTTTCCCAGTAGGGCAGCACTATAAAATCATCATGAGTGCGCATTGTCACAAGTCGGTACCCGTATTGATATGACCATAGATGTTGCCAGGAGGTAAAACTCCAACAGCCAACTAACCTAGTTCGACCTTGGACAGTGGCATGGATGCCACTTTAAGGTTTATTTAGCACCCCAAAGAAAACCCTAACTACAGCGCAAACAAACCTGTTACATGTGTTGTAATACGCCCACGCCTCCCTTATCCCCCGCGTCTACGTCACTCAACGCCTAGTCGACCGGAATTTGAGAAGTGCGCATGTCAGTTTAGCTAAACACTGCATCACTCAGACGCTGGTATATATATACCATTTCACTACCGGCCCGTATCCGGCGGCCTAATGCACTTTGTAGCCATCGTCGTGGTCACTACAGGCAGGAGACTATCTATTCAGCAATGCCACAGCGAGCAGATGGAGCGGGGGGGGGGGGGGCGGAGGGGGTGAGTGGGCGTTGAGGACGTGGGTGTGGGGTGGGGCTTGATATGATTGCAGGGGTGATGAAAACGAAGGAACCATTGCGCCCAGAGCAAAATTCAAATATACTCTTTTTGTCATTCTGGGGCTAGGTATACTTAGGCTCCCTGATGCAATCACACTCTCCATGCATCCCTGCCTAAGAGATCTGTGGAACGATCGAAGAGAATAAAGCACCAGGAGCAAAATTCAAACATACTCTTCTTGTGTCATTCTGGGTTTAGGTATACTAACCATTACTATACCTAGGCTCCCTGATGCAATCATACTATCCACACCTCGCTGCCTAAGAGATCAATGGGGGTTATTTCGCTTGTTGTTTGTTTGTTGTTGTTTTACGTCCTAGCAACATCTAAGGTTATATCAGGACAGGTACCGACTTGTGACTGTGCGCACTCATGGCGATTTTATAGTGCTGTCCCACTGGGAAACCGGGCCGCCAGCACCATCACCTGATATCCCACTCAGTCACATTATCCTGACACTGAGCCAATCAGTCCTTGCCCTATCCTAATAATGTTGAGTGCTTGGATAGGAAGCGATAAGTATAAATTTGTAAGTCATGGTTTGACTCGACCAGGGTTCGAACCCACGATCCCATGGTCTACCAACACGGGAGACGGACTATTTCGCTATCTATAATATATATATATGTGCTCTATAATCCATTATGGGAATATAAACAAGGACACTACCGATCTTCAGTTCCCTATGTAATAGTTAGCACTTATCCTATCTAGCTGACCCTGTTATTATGACATAGACCACGGTGGCGCCCCCTGTGAGCGGCCCTGCTTGCGAAATGATCAAATACCCACAGATGCTCTAATGTGTAGAGATGTACAGTGTACGGTTATTCAACATGCAGATGAATTGTGTAGTTTTTATGAAGACATTGTAAAGGCTCTTAAGCTCCCAAGTAAGCCATTGTATAATTTCCCTAAATGTAACACTCAGTGCCGTCCAGGATGGAATGTACATGTAGCAGACCTCCACAAAGCTGCAAGAGAAGCCTTCTTACTGTGGAAGGAACAGGGTAAACCCAGGCAGGGTTGTATTTCTGAAATGAAAAGGAAGACAAATTCCCACTTTAAATATGCTTTAAAATACAATGAGGATGCTATGAGGAGAGATGCCTTAGCCACTAAGATGCAGAATAATAATGTAGAAGAGTTCTGGAAAAGAGGTCAAATTGGTAGACAATAGTAAGACGCCACTTCCAACAAATATTGAGGGTGTGGTAGGGTGTGAGAAGATAGCCAAGCTCTGGAAAAATAATTACAAACAGTTATTTAACTGTGTATGCAGTAATGTTGATAGTGTTAAGTTTAATGTAGACATTTGTAATGATATAAATGTTGGTGCTAAGGAAATAAAGGATGCCATATTAAAACTTGATAGTAACAAGACTTGTGGTGCTGACAATATTTATGCAGAGCATCTCAAATATGCCAGCTCAAGAGTTTTTTCCTCACAGGCTTTCTCATACATGAAACTCTGCCTGATACTATGATCTCTGTTATTCTTGTACCAGTAATTGGTCGTAATGCTCGCATTGCGTTTGATTCGTGGCGGGGAAGGAGGACCCCCCCCCCTCTCTCTCCTCTCCCCTGCCTCGCCCGTTGACCATTACATAACCCCCCCCCCTCTCTCGGCCCTTATAACCCGCCGCCCTAGCTGCTCCTAGCCACTCGCCTTTCATCACCCTCCAGGCCCGGACCTATTTTCTTTTGGCTCTGTCACACGCGGCTCTTCACGCTCACCTCACGGGACACGCCTCACGCGCCTCGCACGACGCCGTCCGCCTCACACCACTTCACCCACGCTCTACTCACCAACAAGCGTCATGCCAGCCGGCTCCCGCCCCCGGGGCCGCCCTCCGGGCCGCCGAGGATCGCGCCGAGGCCGGAGCGCCCTCGCCGCCTCACAGGATACCGCCTCCGCGACTTCCTCCGCCCCCAGCCTCCAGTCGGAGGCCACCTCCTGGGCGAGCGCCGTGGATGCGCGTATGGACGCCCAGGCCGCCGCAATGAACTGCCAAGCCGGTGCCATCGACCACCTCACGGCCCTGGTCGAGTCGCTCACCCTTGCTCCACCTCGGGCATGCCTGGAGCCCGCCCCGCCTCCCCCTCGGGCCCCGGCCGCCCCATCCATAGCCGAACGGATAGCACAGATGCTGCAGGAGCTCGCCGCCGGGACCGGAGGAGGGGCCGCCCCCCCCTCCACGCACCCTCGCCTCCTCCCCGCCTCTCCGATGCCGACGCCCGCCTCCACGACTTCCGCCAGCGATGTCCACCCGACTTACCAAGCCTACCTCCGGCACGGCCGCTACGCCACGCAGCAGGCCGCCTCCGCCGCCCCCCAGCCCGCCTCCATTCACCCGCCTCCCGACCGCTCCCCTGCCTCCGCGGCCGACGCGGTGAGGGAAATCTTGGAGTCCGCCGAGGCGCAGGGAAGCGGACGCCGAAAAGGTATACCCCCAGGATACATATTCCCCCACGATCTGATTGAGAGGGGACCCGAGGGGAAGGCGTTAAAGCGAGGCGAGGCCACCATGGAGGAGTATAACCTCGCCCTCCGCACCCTTGAGACCCACCCCGCCTTCCCCACCGACGGCCTCCCAGGTCTATTACACCATAACATGACCGTCCTCAGAGACGCCATCACACATCCCTGGCCTACCGTCCGACGGTATTCCGAGGCCATATTTGCCTGGATTGCAGATGGCCGCCTCCCGGAGGGATGGCGTGACCCTGTCGCCATCAACACTCTCCGCATGGACATAATCACCGCCCCCGCGACTGCCTCCGGGGGCGGCCCCAGATCACTCCCCCCCCCACCCGTGCCCGCCCCACCCCCACCCCCACACAGCCCCGCCCCACCGGCGCCGACCCACGCACACCCTACACACGAGAGGCATACGGCATACCCTGCCCCGCCTGGAACAGGGACCCCGCCTCATGCGACCTCGCCCCCCCAGGCGAGGCCCACGGCGACCAGGGTGCGAGGAGGCGGCACGCATGCGCATACTGTGCGAATGTGTGCCGGATCCTCACCGTCCATAGCGAGGCGGCATGCTACACTAAGCGTACCCGCGACCGCCCCTCAGCCGCCCCCGCGATCACCTCGCCGGATCCAGGCCACCGAGGCGGTCACCCTGACGCAGGCGGCGCTGGAGGAGCGGCAGCCGAAGGGGAGGGCGAGGTCGACATAGGTCGCGCCCTCAAAGGTGATTCCGTATAAGGGACAGGAGAGGGGGTCGGCCCGGAGCTGGCGGTAGGCCCTGGAGATGTCGGCGGTCCATGTGTAGGCCCCGGTGCCGAGTCCGATGAGGCGGCGGCCCACGTCGGCGACAGAGGGGAGCCGGTAGGCGTGGGGCCTACCGAGGTACTCTCGGCGGGGTATGCCAGCGTTGACGCTGTGGCCGGGGGGGTATGATTAAGGACAAGATGGAAAGGATTAACAGTAAGGATAACTATAGACCTATAGCACTTGCTAGTATTTTGTCCAAAATATTTGAAAATGTACTGCTAGATATACTGGAGATGTAATTAAAAACAAATGATAATCAATATGGCTTCAAGCGAAAGCATGGACCAGATGTATGCATTTATGCTCTTAAGGAGATTATACAGAACTACCATAGTTTAAATTCTACTATGTTTTTGTGTTTTCTTGATGATTCTAAGGCATTTGATAGAGTGAAAAACTAGTGCAGCGTGTAACTCCATGCTATCTAATCAGGATATGAATATTTTGGTATTTGCACCAATCAATGGTAGTCAGGTGGGGTGATGCAATGTCAGAACCCTTCCAAGTCAGTTTACATCAAGCAGGGATATTCTCCCCCTATTTATTTAATGTTTATATGGATGACTTGTCAAAAAGGTTAAATCAGTGTAAAACTGGATGTATTCATGGATTATTAGTTCTAAATCATCTCATGTATGCCGATGACTTGGTAATATTCTCACCATCTAGTAGTGGACTGCAAATACTACTTAATTTATACTCTGAATATGGCATAGAAGCTGATAGCAAATACAATGCTATTACAAGTATGGTAATGATCATTTGATGAAAATATGACAAGGATACTGTATTTCCCGATTTTATTTTAACTGGTGCTCCCCTGTCAATCTCTACTGAAGTCAAGTACTTAGCACACTTTATGACTGATGACTTTAGAGATGACAGGGATATTAATAGACAGTGTCACAAGTTATACGCTCAGGGAAATATGCTCATCAGGAAATTTCATATGTGTACAGCTGATGTCAAGGTAAATTTATTCAGAACTTTCTGTACTCTCTTGTATGCTGCCCAGATTTGGTGGAACTATAGAATGTATAGCATTAGAAAACTGAATGTAGCATATAATGACATTATGAGGTTATTACTCTGTCTACCTAGGTATCACGGTGCTAGTCAGCTGTTCACCAATAATAATGTGCCAGCCTTCTAGGCTGTTATCAGGAATCTAATATTCAAATTTATTACTAGACTTGACAGGTCAGAAAATGCTATAATACAGGGACTTCTGAAAATAGAAGAGAGTGATCTCAGATTTACGTCTGCCATATGGAGGCATTGGTACAAACTACTGTATTAGGTCATGGCATTCAAACTCCCCGGTTCAAACCCTGGCCGAATCAAACCCATGACTCAAAAATTGATAGTTGTCGCTACCTAGCCTGGCGCTCGGCATTACTAGGATAGGGTAAGGAGCAGTGGAATGAGGAAGACCAATTGTGTGCGATTGAAATTTGCCCTGCTTTATCAACTAACGTACAGAAAAGAACCCACATATTTGTGTTTTACATTTATAATGGAATCATCAATATTCATTTGCGATTAATTGATTTTAGACTATATCAGAATTGTGAGTAATTTGCAGAGGAGAGGATCAACACCTGGTCACAGTTTCAGCACACACATGCTGGTAGTTGGGGTTCGATCCCCTCTCACCCGTATCCTTCACCGCAAACTCTATATATATATAGTATAGTTATATGAAAAGTCGAGGCCTGGACAGTGTACAGACGACCTGTGAAAAAGATGCATGCCTTCATGATGCGACATCTGCGTTCAATCATGAAGCTAACCTGGAAGGACAAAGTGAGAAATAAGGAAATACTCGAACAGACGGGGCTGCCCTCTATGGAAGATCTTCTGATCAAAAAGAATCTCCGGTGGACTGGACACCTCATGAGGATGTCATCAGACAGGCTACCAAAGTAGATCCTCTATTCTGGTTACAGAAAGAGAGGGCACCCTCGTCTCCGGTTCAAGGATACCATCAAGAGAAACCTGAAGCTGAGAGACATTAAGACCGACATCTCTCGTGGACATCACTCTCACAGCAGAGATCTAAATGGAGAGTGGCAGTCAAGTAATGAAAGCAGTCTTTGTCGCATCGTGACCGACAGCATGATGATGATGATGATGAAATGCCGGAGATACTCAACAAACATTGTCCCGTTGTGAGTAGATTATGCTAATTGCTGTACCCAGACATGCTTCCTTCTCCCTGGACTACGAGTAGCCAGAGGCGGAGTACCGAGGTAAAATATATATATATATTTTTTTTTCTGATGGTGTATTTATGCTGCCCATAACGGTTAAGTCTAGTGACTTGTTTTCGTCACTAGACAGTAATAATATTTTGGTTCCCATTGCTTTATCACTTTCAGTTGTGTAGCTACTGCATGCATTCGTTCTCTGTTTGTAAGCATTCTCCCACATTTCCCCACCCTCTGTGATTCTGGTAGTTCTACAATTGGTTAGTTGTTTGGTTACCTATAGTCATTTTCCCTGACTGCCTTCACCAGCTTGCATTAGTGGCCATTAGTTTTGGTTTAAAGTTTAAAGTTTACCTCCTGCGTATATCATGCCTAGCATGTTTACCATCTAAGAGTTTCCTTGATATTCAGTGTGTTTTTATTATTTCTTTTTTTTAACTCACTTTGTGCCTATATCCAAACCATGTGTCTCCTGACGGCAAACTTGGTTGCATTCTTTGCCATATATTTGCTTCTAATGCAGATTGAGGTGAAATTGTTCATGCTAGCTCTAACATGGGTAATTGTTGGGGCGGGAAGTGGTAGGGTCATCTCGCTTTTGATTTGCTGGACATTGTCCCACCACCTGTCGGGTTTTGGCTACACTAACATTAAATACTACTGCTGCCACCTATCATTCTGTATGAACTCATCCAGGGCCTTATGCCCACCACTTGGCACCACCTGTCAGATTTCTTTGTCATCATACTCCATACTGTTGTTATCGTCTTGTCGCCCCCTAGAGGGGTCTATCCTTCAGTCGCTAATGTGAGAGCACATGCCTCCTCAGTCAGTCGCCGCTTGCACATGGATCCTGAAGGTCCAGCTGAACATCGCATTTTGCCGCCACAAACCCTTCAGCTACAAACTGGCTAGTCCATCAGTAGGGTTGAGAGTGCCGAGTGGTCCTCCCTAATTGTCCGTCTCTGTTAGCGTAGATTTTCTTGAAGATTTATACTACCTATCTTGGATAAGTCTGAATAGACTTGTTTTCACCATTAGACAGTTTGTCAATAGAAAACCCGAGTCTACACTTTTACCGGCACAAGGGATTTTTAACCTCCCACATCACATAGACATGGTATGAGAGCAACTGGCCTTTGATGATGCTGTAAGCTAGGCATAGCAGTGGAAATCCAAATTGGCAGAGGTGGGGCACGGGGATTGAATAAAGCATATTATGCCACTTCTGGTCTCACTGTAAATTAGCCTAGCAAATATTTGTACATTCTTCCTCTTTTTTTGTGATGAATTTATTTACACTGCA
>JASIRB010004060.1:0-173151 GCA_030323885.1 Branchipolynoe longqiensis | reverse complement strand
AACCAGTCCGTTCCCTATCATATTAATGCCGAGTAACAAGCTAGGAAGCAATTAGTATCAATTCATTGAGTTAGCTAACTCAAGTCTGTGCTCTACCAAACACAATATAATACTAAGACGGCTCAGTCAGCCTGTACTGTGTAATCAAAATGATCAAACCCACCACTTGGTGCGCTGGCTGTTCTCTTGGTTAAACAGGTGCTATATTATATGTATAAATGTATATATGAATGTGAAAGATGTGTGATGGTGGCGATGCTGATGATGACGCTGATGATGATGTGTATTTGTTCATAGAAATGTCATATTGATGTGTATTCATATTTACCTATCTCATGTATAATATGTGTTTACATGTGTTTACATGTGAAACACCAACCAGCAGCAGGCTGATCAAACCCACCACAAGGTGGCACTGCGAAATTTACATTGCCATTGGAGAGATAGGGAGTGAGCCGTCTTAGTATTATAGGGTCTTTGGCTCTACTGATTCAGCCAGCACGCCCGGTTTTCCCAATTCAAGTTAACTGCTTAAAATAAAAGTTGTTTCAAACTAAAGTAAAGTAGATCATAACGATCAATCGTCTATGTCAACACAAGATACATCTAGATGCAGAATTGTCTGTTGTTGTAGCCTAGTGTTATACGGTGGCGCAATCTATCCGTGGAAACTCGATATTTCATTCACTATGATATCCTGTGTGACGTGATGGGGAGGATATATTCTATCACCTTGCGTACATTACCAGAACCAATGAGGACCTACAGAGGTGAATATGGGTGTATATGATTCGTAGCCAGGGGCGTAGCTAGACCTTTAACGATGTGTTCTCCTAATTTCGGCAGGGGGTTTAGGGGGCCGCTTAAGCTTAAGCTGGTGGATTTTACACATTTTAGACTTGAGTTTTCAACACTACGGACTACTACATGCCTCCTCTCTCTCTCTCTCTCTCTCTCTCTCTCTCTCTCTCTCTCTCTCTCTCTCTCTCTCTCTCTATTATTTTTTAATAATGTTTTTTGGGGACAAAACGATGTGGACATTTTGGCGTACGCGCGTACGCCTAGCTATGCCCCTGGTAGCAATGATACATGACAGTTGATTGGTGGTTGTTTTACGCCATGTCAGAAACAAAGGCCATATTCATGCTGTCAAGCATCTTAGTTTTATTGTTATATTATTTAATCATTGCTTTCACACAGAATATAAAAGCTCAAAACCAATTACAAAATGCTTGTCAAATGACACTTACAGAGAATGTAAACGTTCACAATTAATTGTAAAAAAATTGCGGTGAAGGATTGTAAAAACCCACCGTAAAATTCAATGGCACCATATTTTCAAAATAAATAAGAGGTGAAAGGGTCCTTCTACTGTAACTCTAAGGATTGATTGATTGATGGATGGTTGTTTTAAAGGGGCCCGGTGTGGCGTGCTCAGCCGTGTCCCGTGCTCAGCCGTTTACCTGTACTCAAACTCAAGGCATTGTCAATGGTCGTAAGTCACTAACCTTATAAATTTAATATAATGTTTTTGGTAAAGATGTTTTCTATATGTGTACCAAGCGATTTGTTTCTAGGTGGTGTGGTTTTAGAGATATTTCACTTTTCCTGGATTTTCTGTATGAAGATTGCTCACCACCATTGACAATGCCTTGAGTTTGACGGTACGAGCAGTGCAAAACATTAGTTTTAATTACAATTAATAGAAATCAAGAACCCTAACCTTATAAATTTAATATAATCTTTTTGGTGAAGATGTTTTCTACATGTGGTTTTAGAGATATTTCACTTGTTCTGTATTTTCTGTATGAAAATTACTCACGACCATTGACAATGCCTTGAGTTTGAGTATAGGTACACGGCTGAGCACGGGACACGGCTGAGCACGCCACACCGGTATGGGCCACTAGGACTGAAGTGGTGCTCGGACAAATGCTCTTCGATCACACCTTTGCCTAGTTTGTCAATTTATGCAACTGAATATGTGGAGGGAGAATGCCATTTACAACACAGCAGGGATGAAAGTGGTCTCCGGCAAAAAAAACGCGGAAACGCCAATGGCGAATTTCCGCGGAAACGCCAATGCCTAACTTATATAATAACCGGCTAACTTTTGAGACCTTTGAAATGCAAGCATCAAAGTAATTTGTGCATTTTGTCACATTATTAGTTGAAGCCAAATGCTATCCATCATTTCCATATTAACTAGGCAGGGGCGTAGCTAGGCATACGCGGGTACGCCAAAACGTCCACATCGTTTTGTAAAAAAAAAAAGGAAAAAAAAAAAAAGAGAGCGAGAGAGAGAGACAGAGAGAGAGAGAGGGGGGGGGGGGTTACTTAGATATGATTTCATATTCAGAAGGGTGTGACGCCATAAGCGGCCCCCTAAACCCCCTGCCGAAATTAGCCGTACACATCGTTAAACGTCTAGCTACACCCCTGCTAGGTCAAATTGCCATTTGTCGAAGCCATAAAGTTTTGACGTTGGTGAAAGGCAAAGCTCCGAAGAGATGGCTTGTTTGTGGGGGGTTATTTCGTCCTAGCAACATCTAAGGTCATATCAGGATGGGTACTGACTTGGAACAGTCTGCATTCATGGCAATTTTATAGTGCTTCCCCACTGGGAGACCAGGCTTCCAGCACCATGACCCGATATCACACAGTCACATTACCCTGATACTGTGCTAACCAGTTCTCGTCCTATCCTATCAAAACCGAGCACCAGGCTACATAGTGACATACTTATATCAATTGTATAAGTTATCGGTCTGACTGGGCTGGGATTCGAACTGCTGGCCGTCCGCACTGGAAGCCTGCGCTCTACCGATTCGGCCACCGCGTCTGGTGCTCCAAGGAGATGATTACCGAGTGCACAAGTTAGATATATATACGATCCAATCTCGGTCAGTGTTTTGATCTTTAATCAGGGATGGAAGTAGTCTCTGGGGAAAAAAAGCGGAAATGCGGATATTTCCCCATAGGTTTAGCATGGTCAGGGAATCGGGGAAAAATACCGGAAGTCAGGTCTCAACTAGCCTTGTGATTGTATTATCGCCCATATCTAACAGTTTCTTGCTCAGGTTTTATGTTCTAACTACAACTAAGAATGGGATTCGAACCACCCAACTGTTGTCATATACATCCCATCTTTTGGAATTTTGTTTAATGTTAGTCGGTGAATATAAGAAATCCTGGAAATCCCCGAAACCGCGGAGGTGTTTCATCTCTGTTTAATGAGAGTGTGCTAACCTCTGGTGTGGTTGAGAGCATGTGAGAGGCATAGGAGGGTGTGTACCTGAATTTCCGTCCAATTCCCGCGAGACCTGATTTGCTACTCAGTCACATTATCCTGATATTGACCTAACCAGTCCTTGCCCTATCCTAGTAATGTCATGCGCCGGGCTAGGTAGTGACAAATATCAATTTTGTAAGTCATTGGTTTGGCTTGGCCAGGTTTCGAACTCCCGAACTTCCACATGGGAAGCCTGCGCTCTACCGATATATATGACATGAAATTGCTGCGCCATGAAAAGAAGCCCCCCCCCACCCACCCTCATCCTCCCCCACCCCCCACCCACACCACCACGTGTGACGCACATCTAAGTTCTAACACATCTAGGGCCTACATTCCGGCTCAAGTCGCTGAAAGGTGCCTTTATATGACTCAGATGTTTTCACATTGTTCACAAAAACAGCGTCCACTCTCCTGACTGACGCGATGGTGGGTTCGATTTCCGGCTGAGTCACACCAAAGATGCACACACACTTATCCAATCGTCGTTACCTAGCCTGGCACTCGGCGTGAGTAGCTATGATAGGGCAATGACTGGCTTTGGTTCAGTGTCAGGATAATGTGACTGGGCGGAATATCAGGAGTGGTAGTATCAGTGGGGCAGCACTATAAAGCTGGCACGAGTGTGCACTGCACCGTCTTGATATAACTTTCTAGGATGTAAAACCCTAATAAAGTTCATCATCATCATCATCATCATGCTGTCGGTCGTGATGCGACAAAGACTGCTTTCATTACTTGACTGCCGCTCTTGTGCGGTTGTCCATTTCATGAAAGCTGCCTGCAAAAGTGTTGAAGTGCTGCTGGCTTTTGCAAGTTACCAGCGGCACTCTCTCAGGGAGCAAATAGAGGTTTCACACCAGCAAGAACATGTCCAGACAGGCGCAAAACTATTTGTCCCTGCAGTGGCTGGTCGGGAGATGTTGGGACTTCCATACATCAACCGCCCTTGATGCTGCCACAGTGACATGGTTTTCTGTTCAGGGTTTGCTCCCTTAGCCTTCGGTTCTGTCAAGAACCTGTACCACAAGGCAGTGGTTTACAACTCTGCAGGGCAGGGGCGTCAAAATCCGAGGTATTGCAATACCTTCATAATAAAGTTAATAGACCCTAATAAAACCCTGTTATGGTAAGATATAGTTCTGTATGCAATAACTATAGAAACAAAAATGTAAAGGGTGTCTATTGGTTGGTTGTTGGAATTTTAGGTCCCAGCAATATCTAAGGTCATATCAGGACGGGGGGTGTCTACTGGTTTGCTGGGCTGGCTGGCTGGCTGAACTATATACTGAACTATATCAAATTGTAGTTGCATTCTCAACTTGGGTTCTAACCAGATGTGCTGGCCGAATATACTGTGGTAGAGCGTAAGCTTCTCCAAAGTGCTTGTGCGGAAGGTAGGGAGTTCGAATCCCAGCCGAGTCAAAATAATGACTTACAAAATTGATACGTGTTGCTACCTAGCCTGGCGCTCAGCATTAATAGGAGAGGACAAGGACTGGTGAGCACAGTATCAGGTGGGACTGGTGAGCACAGTATCAGGTGGGACTGTGGGAGATCAAGGTGACTGTGGGATATCAAGGTCCCATGAGTGCTCACTGTCAGTTTGTTTTTTTGTTTGTTGTTGTTTTATGTCCTAGCAACATCTAAGGTCATATCAGGACAGGTACCGACTTGTGACAGTGCACACTCATGGCGACTTTATAGTGCTGTCCCACTGGGAAACCAGGCCGCCGGCACCATGACCTGGTATCCCACTCAGTCACATTATCCTGACACTGAGCACACCAGTCCTTGCCCTATCCAAATAATGCCGAGCGCCTGGCTAGGAAGCGACAAGTATCAATTTTAAAGTCATTGGTTTGACTCGACCGGGACTCGAACCCACGACCCCACGATCTACCAGCACGGGAGACGGACGCTCTAACTCATTCGGCCATCCCGTCTGGCACTGTCAGTAGACTACTGTCACTAGTCGGTACCCATCCTGATACGACCTTAGATGTTGCTAGAACGTAAAATAACAACAAACAAATCAACAAACGTGGGTTCTATGAACAGACGGGTAACAGCACTGACTGTGACTTCCTATGAACTAGGATTGTCTTTCCATTCAGAAAACAGGGAAGTTTAGTTTGTTTTGTTTGTTTTGTTTGTTTGGGGTTTGCATCCTGACACCATCAGGTTGTGCGTGTTTAGCCAACACAAAAGAAAGGGGACACTTAAGCTAAGATTCCTTACACGCGGTATGCGGTATGCGAACGGGTTGGGTCCTTTCATCCACACCCACACACATACTGTCAGGTTTCTCTAACACTGCTGTCTATGGGCATTCGCATTCGCATGCCGCACCGATCGCTACATGGACCGATTCAGTATTCGCATGCCGCATCCTGCGTGTAAGGAATTAGGCCCATTGACTTAGGTGCTTTTCGATTTTTTGCCGCATTCGCATTCGCATACCGCATACCGCGTGTAAGGAATCTTAGCTTAAAGCATGCAAGGGAAGCAAGCATAAATCAATGAAAACATCAAATTTTCTAAATCAAATTCTAGATTTAATCATAAATAGCCAGGTTAGATACTGGTACACTCATTATTCATTGATGACAGTTTAGTGCTCATGTCCTATACTGCAACGCTTGAAGATGAGTCAATAAAGCCTATGACTAGCATTCCAATGTGCACACCAAAATTAACTTAGCAGGTTTTCAATATAAATATCTCTAAAGCTAACCCTTTAAAATAAAAATTACTTCAAAATGACGTAAAATAGATTATAACAATTAACTAAATATACTGATCTAAAAAGAATATTGCAGAAACAGGGATGAAAGTGATCTCCTGGGAAAAAAAGCGGACATGCTGATATTCTCCCATAGGTTTAACACTGTCAGGGAATCGCGGACAATTTCCGGAAGTCGGGTTTAATATATATTGGTATACGCTGATAGTGCTGTGCTCTTTGAAGCATGTATAGTAGTAGTATAGGCTGATAGTGCTGCGGCATTTGGAGCATTTATTAGTGGTATACACTGATAGTGCTGCGGCATCTGCACCATGTATTAGTATAGATCTACGCTGATGGTGCTGCGGGATTGAAAAATCCCGGAAATCTGCGGAATCGCGGAGATCTTTCATCCCTGAGAAACTTAAAACAATCGCAACATTACTGAAAGCCCTAAACAGGAAGTGTCCATGGAGAGCATATGTCATTTTTGTGTAAATTATCCATAATTGAAAAATGGCTGGAAGACCAGTGCTTCGGCACTGACACATACATATTTACCACACACACAAAAAGAAACTACAAATACCTTTTAGGGAGGGAAATGATGGAAATTATTAGCACTAGCAGGCTCACAGCGTACAAAATATAATACAATACAACTACAATGCAATACACTAAAGAGAGCTCCAGTCATGTGACAGCTTAGAGACGGGTGCGTCGCCATGGTGACAGTCTAGCCGCGGTAACACTACGCAGCTGGGGATGAGTCACTCACACTCTCCGAGCAGAGTCCACGACCCGTGGACATCGGATATGCGCTTCGCTGTGCTGGGAGCGCGAGTTCGTGAATTCAGTGAAGTTCACCTTATATATGTAATTATATTATGTATTTAAAAAAAAAAAAAAAAGCTAATATTCTGTATTGTCTAGATATTCTCTCTAAACGCGCACCATATAACATATAATATATAATAATTAATATATTATGTTTATGTAATATATATATAACATGTAACATATATATAACATAAAATATATATAATACATATCTATAAATGTGCAGTTTGTTGTTTTATGTTCTAGCAACATCTAAGGTTATATCAACCCCGGTTCAAAGTGAATTTGAAGTAAAGGACATATAACGTGAAAGATAGGGCAGGGAGGCACTACTTCCAAGTTCCAGCAAGCAGCATGCAATCACGCCACGTCGAAGAATGGGACGGCTCAGTTGGTATTAGGGCTGGCTGGGTTCCCAGACGGGAGGTCCTGGGGCTCGAAAGCCGGTTAAGTCAAACCAATGACATACAAGCTTGGCATTAATAGGATCAGGCAGGGACTGGTTTGCTGAGTACCAGGATAACCTGACTGAGTGGGATTTGCGATCATCGTGCTGGTGGCCTGGTCTCCCAATGGGACAGCACTATAAAGTTGCCATAAGTGCTCACTGACCAGGAGTGTATGACACCCCTTCCTGATATGATATGATATTGCTATGACATAAACTCAAACAAACAAACAAACAATCAAATAAACAAACAAACTAACACAGGAACCAGCGGACACTAGTCCAGAAGAGCCCCATTGTGTTGCCAGTTCACCAGCTCCCCCGACCCCCTTTGCCCGTGGGAACAGCCCCAGAAAATGGTCCGTCTGACCACCGTGGGGAGTCTTTGCACCCACTTTCGATCACGACGCCAGGTCACGTGACCCGGACGGGGCGGAAGTGGAGTAGCGATATTAGGTGCAACGCCAGGGGGGCGATAATAGGTGCAACGCCTAGCGCGCCGTGACTGGGCCATTGCCGTTCATCAGACTCAGTGTTGTTTCCTGAACGTGTTCGTAGTGAAGGAGAGCGTCAGTAGCAGCACCAGCAAACACACCGGCAACCACACGGCAACTGCACAGCAACCATACCGGCAACCATAGTGGTAACCGCGCCAGCAACCACACTGGTAATTGCACCCCACAACCACACTGACAACCACACTGGCAACTGCAATAGTAACCACACCCCACAACTACACTGACAACCACACTGGTAATCACGCCGGCAACCACACCGGTAACTGTTCCGGTAACTGCACCCCATAACCACACTGGCAACTGCACCGGTAACCACACCAGCAACTGCACCAACAACCACACAGGCAACCACACCGGTAACCGCACCAATAACAGGACCAGTAACAGCTGACCCAGCTGAAGAAAAGTAGGGAGGAGACAAAGAAGTGGGGTTACATTTATTTGTTTATTTATTTATGTGGGGGTGGAAAGAAAGGATGGGGCGGGGGGTTGTCGCCGGGCAGTATGAAATAACTATAATCCCGTCAGGGCATCTCATGGACGGAACTAACACTAGTAACACTAACAGGTCACCAAGTTTTAAACTTTGACTGCGAATAGAATTTCTACCTCGTCATCGGGTTCAAACTGGAGAACACACTTGGAACCTGGTTCTATTAAATTGCCTCACCATTCCCTTCTATATAGACACAAATGCTTAATAGTTATATCAGTATCTAAATTAGATATGTAGAATCAATTCTAGATGATTGTTTTTGTTTTGAAAAGTTGATGCTTCATCGGACTATACAGCTTTGACAAATTTAACAGCATCTCATAAAGAAGATTCTGTTCAATTACATTGTTTCTATCAATTAATGTTTTTATTCACTAATAACCTTTGACCATTTGCATACTCATTCTCACACAGCACAAACAAGATTATCAATGTTCTCTGTGGCGGAGTGGTTAGAGTGTTTGACTTTTTTCTAGGTCAGACTCCTAATCTGAGAGTCGGCGGTTCGATTCCCCGTGCCCCCAGCTCTGCCAATTTGGATTTCCACTGCTGTGTATAACTTACAGCGCCATCAAAGGCCGGTTGCTCTCATACCATGTCTATGTGGTGTGGGAGGTTAAAAATCCCTTGGGTCGGTAAAAGTGTAGGCTCGGGCTTTCTATCGACCAGCAGTGGAATGAGGAAGACCAGTCGTCTATGACTGAAATTTCCCCTGCTTAAGCAACTAATGGACCAAAAAAAAAAAAAAAAAATGAATACAATTAATTAATTTGGAGAACTGAACAGCTGCTTAACTCAGACATCATGCTGATGCAATCAACACAGAAAAATGGACGACTAACCCCTTCAGGATAACGCACATACAGACCACATCCCATCTCTTATTCCACATCAGCAGAGCCTGTACATTCCATGGTTTATTGTATGACACCCCATCATTGTTCTTGATGGAGCTGTCAAGTGGGACAAGAGGGGAGTGCGGGGGTGGGGGGGGGGGTGCAGGAGTCCAGTCAGAGTATGGACTCCAAGAGTGTGGGTCAGAGACCCGCTTTTCACAATACACACATTATGTGTATACACACAATGATAAGGGTGGCGGCCCCATCACGGTGTGTGTGAGTGTGTGTGCGTGTGAGTGAGTGTGAGTGTGTACATGAGTTTGTGTGAGTGAGTGTGTGTGTGTGAGTTTGTGTGAGTGAGTGTGTGTGTGCGAGTGTGTGTGTGAGTTTGTGTGAGTGAGTGTGTGTGTGAGTGTGTGTGAGTTTGTGTGAGTGTGTGAGTGAGTGTGAGTTTGTGTGAGTGAGTGTGTGTGTGAGTTTGTGAGTGTGTGTGTGTGAGTGTGTGTGTGTGTGTGCATGGGTCGTTCTCAGAAACTGTACCATATTTTTGATTCCCACATTACAAGATTTTGCGTGTTTATTGGGGGAGGGGGTTGCAGTAAGTCAAATAGTTATTGTGAATAATACTACATGTATTTAATCCATTCCAGAAAACCGATCCGAAATATGTATACATGATTTTGTGCTTAAGTGAAAATTTGCATAACACCATCTATCTATCCAAACATTTTTTTTCAACTTTCTTTCTTGTAAGATACAATCTTTTTTTTGCTTTACTGTAATCGATAAAATCTTGTTTGCAACGATGTCATTTGGATGTTACACTGTTAATTTTAATGGCTTTCTCAATTTGTATAGTATTAAGATCAAAATAAAACAGTGACGTAAAATATTTCAACACTAACATATGTACAACATATAAACCTTCATATGAATGCGGATTCTGCTATTATTTGGAATGTTTTCACTTTCGGTTTCCATGTCGCAAAAGTGGTACACAGTTTCTGAGAATGACCCATATTGCCAACTTAGTGTGCAGGTGTTGCAGGTATAGCAATACCTCAGGGAGTTTAACGCCCCTGCCCTGCAGAGTTGTAAACCACTGCCTTGTGGTACAGGTTCTTGGCAGAATCGAAGGCTAAGGGAGCAAACCCTGAACAGAAAACCATGTCACTGTGGCAGCATTAAGGGCGGTTGATGTATAGAACTCCCAACATCTCCACACCAGCCACTGCAGGGACAAATAGTTTTGCGCCTGTCTTGACATGTTCTTGCCGGTGTGAAACCTCTATTTGCTCCCCCAGAGAGTGCCGCTGGTAACTTGCAAAAGCCAGCAGCACTTTAACACTTTTGCAGGCAGCTTTCATGAAATGTACAACCGCACAAAACAATGGAGAGCGGCAGTCAAGTAATGAAAACAGTTTTTGTCGCATCACGACCGACAGCATGATGATGATGATGAGTGCGGCTTACTGACGACCAAGAGGGTGGAATATAATAAATTACAAATATATCATATATAATGAGACATTTACTGGTACGAATACAATATGCCAACGTTGATTGGTTTGGTTGTTGGAGTTTTACGTCCTGGCAACATCTAAGGTCAAATAAGTGTAAGATATGAACAAACCCGTTGAGCTGTGCATGAGAACTGACTTTATTATCCGGCGACCTTCACCATTACAACTTCCGTGACCTCTCGTGACCCGGTGCCACCACCGCTCTACGCACGACACTCACATACACTACATTGAATTAATGTTATTTTCAGTGCGTCCATGGACCCACTGTGCGCTTAAAGGAAGCCAAATATCACGAACTTGTTACAACTAATTACCCTTATCACTCGGCTTCATGAAAAAGAAGCTTTGAGTGAAATATACTATGTGGAGGCTTATGCCTGGTACACACCTACCGTATACGATTCGCGCACTAAAACTCGCGACTCGACCCGACCCGCTTAAAACTGAAAACGGGCCGATTCATTTTTCGAATCGCGAATCGCAATCGTAATCGGCCCGGTTTAGCCCTAAAACTGGGTTTTTATTCGCGAATCGCAATCACTAGGTGTGCGCGGGGAGCGCACACCTAGCGATTTTTGTGCGCGAAACGGGCAGTTTTATATCGTATATGGTAGGTGGGTGCGCACAAACGGTAGGTGTGTACTAGGCATTATTCGGTGTCCCTGCTACAACTAATTAGCACACACTTGTCAGTTCACTCCAGGAAAAAAGAATGACCATGCTATATGTGCACTGAGATTTATTTTGAAACCCTACTACAAATAATTAGCACATGCTTGTCAGTTGACTTCAGAAAGAAAATACCACCCATGCTATGTGTGAAACGAGATGCTTATTTTGTGACATTGTTATAACTAACTGCCTTTGTCAGTTGACTTCAGAGAAAAAATGTTCATATAATAAGTGTGAAATAGGGTGTGTTTAAGAAACTTGTTATTGCTAATTAACACGCCCTTATCACTTGGCTTCGGGTATGCGGGTATTGCAGTACCTCTGATAGCTATTTGCTCAAATTCGCCCCTGCCTTGCAAAGTTGTAAACCACTGCCTTGTGGTACAGGTTCTTCATAGAACCAAAGGCTAAGGGAGCAAACCCTAACAGAAAACTATGTTACAGTGGCAGCATTAAGGGCGGTGATGAATGGAACTCCCAACATCTCCTGACCAGCCACTGCAACTGTCTTCATGTGTTCTTGCTGGTGTGACACTTGCATTTGCTGCCTGAGAGAGTGCCGCTAGTAACTTGCAAAAGCCAGCAGCACTTCAACGCTTTGCAAGCAGCTTTTATGAAATGCACAAGCGCATGCGGTTAAGTAATGAAAGCAGTCTTTGTCACATTGCGACCGACAGCATGATAATGATAATGATCACTTGGTTTCAGGGGGAAAAAGTCCATACTAAATCGCAAATGAATTTCTAGAACTAATCAACATTCCTTTATGACAGAGCCCATACAATATGTGAAATGAGAGGCTTATTTTGTTGGTTGTTTGCCTCAGCACATTGTATATGATTTAAAGCCGTGTTCACACACGGGCGTTAAGTCGCCTCAACTAGTTTGCCTTGTCTAGTTCGGCTCACATTCGCCGTGTGGACGCGACGCTGAGGCGGATTAGGGCTGATTCGCCTCAACTAGTTCGCCTCATGTAAACCGCGTCGCGAGGTAGCTTATATGAACCAAACTAGCTTAAGTCGGCCCAACTTCCTAATGTGAACGGTATCGGTTTACTTGAAGCGGCTTAAGCATGTCACATGCATGCGCAGTCGAGACCTGAGTTTGTTGATTTTCCGGTCGATCAAAAGCGCATATTATATAATTTGGTCTATGAAACCGCTAGCTGTGCACAGATATTTTTTTCATCATTTATTTTTAGGTTTTCACTGCCCAGCAGAAGTTTTGACCGTTCCAAAACAATACGACTCAGTCTATACATATCTAGGTCGAACCCACACTCTCTCGTGGCGACGTCGACTAACCGAAACTGGCGCTGGTTAGTATGGACTTGCTCATGCGCAGATATCGATTTCCGCCTTAAACCGCCCCGAATACTGCATGTGTGGACACGACACTAGTTCGCCTCATCTAGTTCACCTTATCTCGTTCGGCCTAAAGTTGTGTGTGTGAACACGGCTTATGATTGCAGTGTTTGCTACGCGGTTACAAAACGCACACCCCGGTGCACAGCAGACGTGTAGTTGGGGCGACTGACACCAGGTGGCACCGGCGTGGTGGCGCTGCGGGACGCTGCTCACAGAGGGCGCGCACAAAGCGACGCAGCTAAAGGCCCTGTCACATTACGGCGTATGGCGGGAGCGTATTGAAAACCTACGTAGGTCCTGCGCGTGCCGGCCTATGATGACATTTGGTGACCTTTCGGGTGGTTTTGAGCGTATGTGGAACCTACGAGGAGCGTACGAGGAGCGTATGGGAGCGTGCTGTGACATGTTTTGGACAGTATGGGCCATACGCCCTCATAGTCGTTGTTATTTTTTTAGCATGCACAAAAAAATTTGGACGGACGGATTTATGAAAGCGTATGGTCGGCGTATGCCTCCATACGCTTCACATACGCCGGCATCTGGCGGCGTATGAGTAGCGTAGAATGAGCAAGTATGCATAGCGTATGCATAGCGTATGAGTAGCGTATACGGGTATGCCGACGTATATGACGTAACGCGCTTACGCCGCCATACGCTCCCGCAAAAAACCCTAATGTGACAGCCCCTTAACGGCTTTTCACCGACAAATCCGCGTGAAATGTCCCGGAGAGAAATGACCAAAAACACACTGCCTATTCACAACAAATACATGCGAGTGGAAACACAGGAGGTCAGTGACCTTTGAACAAATAGTGGCTAGGTTTCGTCAAAATGATATTTGTTCAAACAGAATGCCAGAAGATCAGTATCGAAGTACATGGTATTTTTGTTTGTTTGATGTCTTAGCAACATCTAAGGTCATATCAGGATGGGCAAGGGCTTGTGACAGTGTGCACTCATAGTGACTTTATAGTGATGCCCCACTGGGAGATTAGGCACCATGCCCTGATATCCCACTCAGTCACATTATCCTGATACTGAGCTGTCCAGTCCTTGCCCTATCCTAGTAACACCGAGCGCCAGGCTAGGAAGTGACAAGTAACAAGTACCAATTTTGAAGGTATTTGGTTTGAGTCGACCGGGATTCAAACACCCGACCTTCCACGCAGGAAGCCCGCACTCTACCGATTCGGCCACCGCATATTATTTTTCTGGAAATGGGTCGTTCTCAGAAGCTGTGTACCACTTGAGGTAGTCTACTAGAAATGCATATTTCAAAGAAACCCTTTATTGGAGTGTCAATATTTAGATTTCATCAGTTAGCCAAATAATGTGGGAGATAGTTTAGATCAAAAGTAAATGTTAATATTGTGTATTATGTATCTTATTGGGATGGATGTAGCTAAATACATAGAAAATTACATCACTAATTTGTGACATTGTCAACAGCATTGAAAATAAAGTGTCACAAACTTAATGAAAACCTCTGAACAACAGCTCATTTCACTTCAAATGGTCATATACAATGTCTTCATTAAGTTGAAGACATTTATTTCTAAAAAAAAATTTAAATGATGAAATAGTTAACATTTTCTGGAGTCATTAACATCGTAACATTTCGTTTCCACTTGCAAATACTATGAAACTCTGTATCAAACACTGAGTACAGATACAGTACAGGAATTATTTTCACCATTTGACACTATGCATGGACCCAGTTATGGTATAGTAAAAGATAAATCCTGAAATTGCCCCTAAACATTGAAATTTGAGCCGAACATTTGTGTAAAATTGTTTGTTTCCACTTTGTTACTCTGCTAATCCGTTACTCTGCTAATATTTTCTTGCTTTTCTCTTTAATATTCACAAATAAGACAAAACCATAGCAATGAGGTTTCAAATTATTATTACTACTGTTTATAAAGCAAGTGGCATGTGAAATGTCCTAAAAATGTCAAGTTTTGTGTGGAAAATATTTGATTTTGGAGTCAGATTGGTTCCATGCTATACTGCATAATTGGCTGTGAGCATCATTTGACCTACTTAAACATGCCAGAATATGTTTAATTACATCAGATGCAAAAGGACATACACATTGAGGAAACTTGCTTATAGGACTTTGGCAGCATTTTGATTTTCTGGTACTGATGTCACACTATTGGTACACAACTTCTGAGAACGACCTAAATACAGATACTACAGACTCCAAATTGTCTCCCCTCCCCCAACCCCCACCAACCCTCAATTCCAGCCCAACCACTGTCTTCCCTTCCGGTTGCCCCATACCCACAGCATGCGCATGTGCATGCAAATATCGGCCTGACAGCAGATTACCCGTGATGCATATATTGTTCACATTAAAAGTAGGAATGAGTCTCACCGGTAAAAACGTATTCAAAATAATTTGTTATCCTTCAGAAGATTAAAGATTGCTAAACAGCGTAAATTCATAGGACTATTTTTTGGTTTAATTTCAAGGCCATCCTTCACATATTTGATATGTTCGAAAGTTGCCTGAGAAGACAACTTTTGTGTATTGTAGTAAGTAGTCCGTTATGCATAAGCATATTCAGCGCTCTACGGAGCCACCCAACCAGCCACGGTGCGACCCAACCAGCCACGGTTGAACTCGTTTGAGCTCGTTTAAACTTGTTTCCGGTACAAAGGCTAGGGGACCAGGTTGGAAACTGAGCGATAATAGATGAAAACTCCTATGCCTCTGCATGAGCAAATAAATGCCAGGGGACCAGGCTAGACCTCCACAGAGCTAGCAGTGTAGTAAAATATTATTTGACTATGTTGTTGTTTGTTCAGACATTATCACATATTTATGTATCTTTTGCACAGATTAAATTGTTTGAAGTATATTTGAAATTGATCTACATTGATTTCTGTTTAAATCACACAATATCACTACTTAATGAATGGGAAACTCATCCTGCAAGGGTATGCTCGATATTACCCAGTGGGAACTCGTTTTTCATCCTTTCGTCGCTGTGGACCCTTCTCCCGTTATGAGCCCCACTACCACACAGTGAATGTCTTGACGATGCTGATCCTTGTCTGCTAAGAAGTAGCAACAGGTGGCAGCACGCTAGCAGGAACAGTCCCTTAGGCCGTAATCGATTAACACGACCCGGGTGACTCGGGTCACCCGAGTCGTCAGAATTTCAAAAACACCGCGAGTGGAGTCGAGAAATACACGCGCCGTGTGCAAAATGACCCAACCCCAGTAAACCACCTCTTGGCTGGGGTTTGCTAGGAGCAATGATGTCACATCTGTGCTGGTACCTGTAGGATAACAGCTACCAGTACAAGTCCTACGTGTTGTTTTAATGCTTTAAACAAAAATAACCCAGATTGTCAGCTTCTACAATCATAAAATACTTTAAATCCTATTTTGCTGGACTTATATCGGTTATTGAAAAATAATATAACATTTTAGATTAAGCCACCATTTTTTTCACCACGAGCCTATTCGTTCATTCAATCCGAGTCTGTAGGATGTGCGCATGCGCCAAAAAGTGGCTCGGATGACCCAAGTTGATTAATCGATTACACTCAAGGGTGGACTATTCCACCGATGCCACAATCCCCCATCCCCAAATACACACATGGGGAGGTTACGGTGGTGCTGGTGGTGGTGGTGGTGGTGGTGGTGCTGCTACCCGGTGGTGCTGCTACCTGGCTGGGTAGTGACAGGTCACTTCTATTCTGACTGTGGCAGAAAATACAGGGAACACCATAGGCTTCGAAGCAATCGGAGTGTTACTTGTTATTCTTGAAGTGGAGTAGGAACGTGGGCTATTATCACAGCGCTTTGAAATCAATATATTCTTCACATACTTCTTCATATTTACCCGCTACTTTTGATTTTTTTTTTTAAACAACAAAACGTGTACATTAAGAGACTTTAAAAGTCAAATCTACAGCATTCTGTAGTCACAATATTGTCTTTTTGCCTTCGCTCCTATTTCTCCAATTCTCTATCGATATAGCGATATAGCGAATGGTAGACAGGAAGTGTGAACAGTTATTTGTCTCTCTTTTTTTTTGCTTTTTGTTGGTACATTAGTTGTCCCAAGCAGGGGAAATCCCAGTCACAGACGACTGGTCTTCCCCACTCCACTGCTGGTCGATAGAAAGTCCGAGCCTACACTTTTACCGACCCAAGGGATTTTTAACCTCCCACACCACATAGACATGGTATGAGAGCAACCAGCCTTTGATGATGCTGTAAGTTATGCACAGCGGTGGAAATCCAAATTGGCAGAGCTGGGGGCACGGGGAATCGAACCGCCGACCCTCAGATTAGGAGTCTGACCTAGAAAAAAGTCACACACTAACCACTACAGATCAACACTGGACACTGGAACCACTATTAGTATTACTCCCACAGTTAACTTATACTTGGATCAGTTTTTGCTCAGATTTAGACGTAGTAGTCAGTCACCTCCTACTCTGGGTAGGAGTGAATATTTTATCTAGCTTAGAATCTGTTGGTGTACATTACACTATCGACAGTTGCCAGCCGATTCAGGGGCGGGGGGAGGGGAGGGGGTAGACTTGCCGACTTGGGCAGGCACCGGACGTTCAGGCGCCATATCCCTCACAACAAACCAAATAACACCAGACATACTGGCCGTAATCGATTAACACGACCCGGGCGACTCGGGTCACCCGAGTCGTCCGAATTTCAAATAGAACACCGTGAGTGGAGTCGACAAATACAAGTGCCGTGTGCAAAACAACCCGACCCCAGTAACCCACCTCTTGGCTGGGGTTTGCAAGGAGCTATGACGTCACATTTGCACTGGTACCGTCCTGCAGGATAACAGCCACCGGTAAAAGTCATATATATTTTTTTGTGGTAATAACATAGATTAATGAAATGGAAATATCACTAAACTATGCCATCATAAAAATATCTAAATGATATTTTGCTGTAATTATATCGGCTATTAAAAAACAAAAAAAAGGGCCACCATTTTTTTCACCCCGAGCGTGGAGAAGGGTATTCGATTATTCGTCCCGAGTCTGCAGGATGTGCGCATGCGCCAAAAAGTGGCTCGGGTGACCAGAGTCGATTAATCAATTACGCCCATTAAGACATAGTAAGAGTCAACTGAGTGCAATTAATTATAGTAATCCAGACGCCAGGATTTATCATTGACTTCTTTGTTTGTTGGAGCTTTATGTCCTGACAACATATATGGTCATATCAGGATGGGTACTGCACAGGGGCAGTGCGCACTCATGACCACTTTATAGTGTTGCCCAACTGGGAAACCAAGACCACTGGAGCTATGACCTGATTTCCCACTCAGTCATAGTATCCTAATACTGAGCTAAGTCGTCCTTGCCCTATCCTAGTAATGCCGAGCACAAGGATAGATAGCGACAAGTATCAATTTAGTATGTTATTCGTTTGACTCGATCAGGGATTAAACTCCCGACCTTCCGCACGAGAAACCTGCGCTCTACCGATTTGGCCACGGTTTCCGGTCCTTCATCATTGATGTGTACGGGGGCTTGTTTAACCGGGTTGTCACAATTAGTGATGGCGATGAATGTTGCTGCAGAGTCCGACGAAAGCTTCACATTTTCTAAACCAAAACATACACAGTACCCATAATAATAGCAGCACAGTTTTTGCAGTGACCCACCATCTTATGCCTGGTACACACCTACCGTTTGTGCGCACCCACCTACCGTATACGATCTAAAACTGCCCGTTTCGCACACAAAAATCGCTATGTGTGCGCTCCCCGTGCACACCTAGCGATTGCGATTCGCGCATAAAACTTCAGTTTTAGGGCTAAAACTGGCCGATTATGATTGCGATTCACGATTCGAAAAATGAATCGGCCCGTTTTCAGTTTTAAGCGGGTCGGGTCGGGTCAAGTCGCAGTTTTAGTGCGCGAATCCTATACGGTAGGTGTGTACCAGGCATTATGACCCACCATCTTAGCTCACAATACTGAACTTATTATGGCTAACCCAATAACACACTAAGCTCCTTCACAATCTACTAATATGTCCTATGTAAGTACCCGCTGAAATACCTATTTACAAGACGGGATGGCCGAATGAGTTAGAGCGTCTGTCTTCCGTGTTGGTAGATCATGGGATCGTGGGTTCGAATCCTGGTCGAGTCAAACCAATGACTTAAAAATTGATACTTGTCGCTTCCTAGCCAGGCGCTCGGCATTATTAGGATAGGGCAAGGAGCAGTGGAATGAGGAAGACCAATTGTCCACGATTGAAATTTCCCCTGCTTAAACAACTAATGTAGCAACAACAACAAAAATGTAATGGAAATGGCCGGAAGACCAGTGCTTCAGCGCAAAAAAACACATACCCAGATTGAAGACTACATATCCAACTGGTGCGCCCATTAAACATTTATTGCAGTTTGGTGCTCCTGTGCTACTATGCTCGAAAATTGGTAAACAAAACCTACATCTAGAATATCACGCTGCACACCAACATTAATTTTCACACTTGCAAGACTAACCATTTAAAATAAAAATTTAAAAAAAAAAGTAATTTCAAACTAAAGTAAACTAGATTATAATGATCAACTTAATATTTATCTTTTAACAAATCTCTGAACTATTGGATTATGCAACTATATCTTCGGTCAGTGGCGAAAAGTGGTAGGCCTAATTTCATCGTGATATTAGTTCTATGATTTATAATAAAAAATATATGCCTAAAAAACACTTTGAATAGCCAGCCCTCCCTAATTCCAGAACTGATCTAAAAAAAAAAACCGACAAACCAACCAGGAACATTTCATATTCTCACCATACATTCAGGGTTCAATATGCATAATGCATGCATCAATATATAGACACACATACATATATACAGACCAGACGGAATGGCCGAAAGAGTCGAGCATCAGTCTCCCGTTTTGGTAGATCGTGTGATTCGAACCCACGGATTCGAACCCTGGTCGAGTCAAACCAATGATACTTGTCGTTTCTTAGCCAGGCGCTCAGCATTATTAGGAGAGGGCAAGGACTGGTTGGTTCAGCTTCAGGATAATGTGACTGAGTGATATATCAAGTCATGGTGCTGATGTCCTGGTCTCCCGTGGGTGAGCACTATAAAAAGGCCATGAGTGTGCACTGTCACAAGTTGGTATCTGTGCTGATAACGACCTGAGATGGTGCCAGGACGTAAAACAACCTACCAACATACACATGCATAGGCACAAACAGGCACATACAAACAGGCACACAGACAGATGGACACATACACACAGACCCACATACTGACATTTTTTGTTTGTTTTGTTTTTTTGTTGTTGAAGATTTATACTGCCTATCATGAATAAGCCTGAATAGGCTTGTTTTCACCATTAGACAGTTTGTCGATAGAAAGCCCGAACCTACACTTTTACCGACCCAAGGGATTTTTAACCTCCCACACCACATAGACATGGTATGGGAGCAACTGGCCTTTGATGACGCTGTAAGTTATACACATCGGTGGAAATCCAAATTGGCAGAGGTGGGGGGCACAGGGAATCGAAACACTGACCTTCAGATTAGGAGTCCGACCTAGAAAAAAGTCAGACACTCTAACCACTCCGCCACAGAGAAGACCACAGGACATAGACACCCACCCCCACCCCTACAGACAGAATATATGCAGAAAGAGAGATAGAAACATCGACATACACACATCCACCCACACACAGACAAACACACACACAGACAAACACACAAACAAACACACACACTCACACACACAGGAAGGCGCGGGGCCCACACGCTGTCGGCGGCGCCTTGTCTGTATATTTGTAAATGATGACGACACGCTGAGTGACATTGATGGTGTTTTTACTGGGGCACACGGCGTGGAACACTCTGCGTGACTCCCGCCGCCCACACCAGGGGGCGCCACCAGAGAGCACCAGGCGGGGAAGGAGACCCAAGTCGACACCACGACCCACCCACTCTCTTAGAATAATTTTAAGTTGGATAGTCCGATGGTTTTACTTTCTGTTTTTTCGTAGATAAATATATTAGGTTGATTGTTTACTTTAGCTTGAAGTAACTTCTATCTTAAATGGCTAACTTTTGAGATATTTTAAGTGCAAACATGCAAAAATTAATGTTGGCATGCTTCTCACCATCAGTTTCTGCAGTAACAGGTTCTATTAGATTGCCTCAGTATTCCTTTCTGTGTAGCACCGCTTAGACTCAAATCTAGATAATTTTGGGGGGGTTTTGAAAATTTGATGTTTTCATCGGACCTTGCGGCTTTCAGCCGAGGAACCCGTGCACCTTCACTAATAAAAAAAAAAAAAAAAAAAACATTTTTTTTATTGAGGCGGTATTTATACTGTCCATAGCATATAAGCCCGGGTACCCAAGCTTGTTTTCAATGCTGGCCAGTTGTAGTGTTGGTGTTATCTTACCACACAGCAGCTGCTGATAAGTTATTTGATTGCCTGCATTTCAGTAGCAGATAGATAGTTGGTTGGTATGATTAGTAGCCTATGTTAGTTTTTTTGGATTTTCTTGGCATATATGTATTTTATTTTGTTCTACTCTTATTACTAGACTAGCCTACTCCTATTTACATATCATAGGCTTGTACGTAGCTGTGTGGTGTGTTATCTGGCTATTCTTGGCATGGTTACCTCCCATTGGGCATCCCGCTGGTGGGCCGTGACATATCACATGTCCCTTTGCTAATCTCTGAGGAATAGACCTAATAATCGTTTGCTGTTCATATATTCCTTTGCATTTAAACGCACAACCCCCCCCCCCCCCCGGCCAAAAGCTGATGTTTTTCTTTTAAAATTGTGTTTGTTAAACCGTTACCTTTCCTTGTAGCATCACTTTTCACTGGGCCAACTGACAAGACAGATCTAATTTTATAATGTCCGCCAAGATTGCTTTAATATATTTTTTTTTCTCGAAAATAAGTATCTACTTTCCCAATGGACATTCTCTTAAAATGACCCATATTTATATATTTTTAAGCTGCATAGTCCGATGAGGGGAGAATATTTTCGAAACCAAAACAATTACCTAGATTGATCCTACCTATTCACCTTAGATACTGGTGCACTTCTTAAAACAAGTATCACAGTTTGGTGTTCATGTGGTATGCTTCTACAGTCGAAAATGGGGAAACAAAACCAAAGTCCAGCATTTCGGTATTTACACAAACACACCAAATTTGATTTAGTAGGTTTTCACATCAAATAGCTCCGAAGTAAGCTCTTTAATAAAAAAAAAAGAAAAAAAAAAGAAAAAAAAGAAAGAAATGTTACATTGCGAGTCAAATGGTCTAAGGAAAGCACCTTTAGGCGGTCTTGCTGTAGACATTTCTCTTTCAGTGTCCGCAGCCGTCAAGGTCAGATAAGTGCTGCACCAAGGTCAGGAGTTAGGGTCTGATTGCCCATTAGTGACCATCACGATTCCAAGAGTGTGGAATGCACAAACAAGGCCTGGATGTGGACAGGTTGGAGTGGAGTGGAGTGGAGAGTGTGTGTGTGTGTGTGTGTGTGTGTGTGTGTGTGTGTGTGTGTGTGTTGGTGGGGTCATGGTAGAGTGAAGGGAAGAGCGGGGTGGGGGTAGGGGTGGGGGGAGGGCGACCACCCCCGCAACGACCAGCAGTAAAAAGTCGGTCTAGCTCAGTGTCCAAAGCTGTATTCACACGGGGAAGTTAAATTGATTCATATAAATCGACTTGCCTAGTTCGACTCACATTTGCCGTGTGAATGCGCGGCTGAGGCGTTTTAGGGCTGAATCGATTCATATAAATTGTTTAATGTAAAACGCTTCGCAAGGTGGTCTACAGGAACCGATCTACGCTGAATCGTTTTATTTATGACCTCACACGCATGCGCAGTCGAGGGAAACGTGACAGTCGAGACCTGAGCGTGTTGACTTTCCGGTAAATTTGCTTTATGAACCTGCTAGAGGTGCACATATATTTTTTTCATCATTTATTTTTAGGGTTTCACTGCACTGCACAGCAAAAGTTGACTGTTCCAAACCAATACGATTCAGTCCATACATATTTAGGTCAAACCCACACTCTCTCGGCCGACGTCGACGAACCCAAACTGGTGCTGGTTAGTCTGGACTTGCTCATGCGCAGATATCCACTTCCGCCTTAAACTGATTCAAAGCACTGCCCGTGTGAACGCGACACACTTTCAAACTCAGTCCATGTGAACGCGCATCTAAATCGATTCATATGATTTCCCTTGTCTAAATCGCTTTAAACTTTTCCTAATGAACACTGTTCAAGTCTGCGGTTTTCGTTGAGGGGAGAAGGGGGAGGGGAGAAGGGGGAGGGGGCGGGGTTGGGTTCAGAACTGTGAAAGTGTTACTGAGGTGGACCCACTTGTTTACATTCTAAGAAAACCAAGTTGGTATTCCCTATACTAACAATGTGCTCACCCAAGTCTTTAAAAGAGAACCTTAATTACAGCATCTTTATATTCTACTTCATATATATTTTTGTTGTTAAATAGCCAGTGACTGTTAAAAAGTACTGGTAGATGAAACATTATTCGACGGTAAGCCTAAGGGGTAGGAATTTACATTAATCATTAAAATTACATTATACATAAACAAGACGGGCCGGGGCCTTTATTGTTTTTGTTTTTTTAAACATCACCCACAATTAGCAAATTAGTAACAACCTAAACATTATTTTCAACTTAATACAGAAAGCACCTTGTACTTTTGGTTATTTCTGGTAAGTCTTTTTTTTTTGTATGTAAACTTCTCTACTTCCATCTATGAAATTTGGTTATCCAGTACCCAGCCTTCATCATTGATATGTTTGTTGGAGTTTTACGTCATGGCAACAAGTAAGGTTATATCAGGACGGGTAATGACTGGTGGCAGTGCGCACTTATGCTACCCCACTGGGAGACCAGGCCGCTGGCACCATGAGCTCCAGTACTGATGCTCATCTGAGAAGTGCCGATTTCAGAAACAGAAATTGTGACCACTGTGTGAGTAGAGCTCCGTATGCAAGGCAACATCCAAACAATGGGGTAGATGGGATGGCTGAACGAGCTAAGCGCTCACAGTTCATGCGGTTCATGGTTCAAACCCCGGCTCAAGTCAAACGACTTTTTACATCAATAAATGTTCCTGACCAATAGTGTGTTTAACTGCTCTCTTACACCAACAGTTGTTCCTGACCAATAGTGTGTTTAACTGCTCTCTTACACCAACACTTGCTCCTGACTAATAGTGTGTTTTACTGCTCTCTTACACCAACACTTGTTCCTGACCCATAGTGTGTTTAACTGCTCTCTTACACCAACACTTGTTCCTGACTAATAGTGTGTTTTACTGCTCTCTTACATCACCAACACTTGTTCCTGACCAATAGTGTGTTTAACTGCTCTCTTACACCAACACTTGTTCCTGACCAATAGTGTGTTTTACTGCTCTCTTACACCACCAACACTTGTTCCTGACCAATAGCGTGTTTAACTGCTCTCTTACACCAACACTTGTTCCTGACCAATAGTGTGTTTTACTGCTCTCGTACACCACCAACACTTGTTCCTGACCAATAGTGTGTTTAACTGCTCTCTTACACCAACAGTTGTTCCTGACCAATAGTGTGTTTAACTGCTCTCTTACACCAACACTTGTTCCGGACCAATAGTGTGTTTTACTGCTCTCTTACACCACCAACACTTGTTCCTGACCAATAGTGTGTTTAACTGCTCTCTTACACCAACAGTTGTTCCTGACCAATAGTGTGTTTAACTGCTCTCTTACACCAACACTTGTTCCTGACCAATACTACAGTCAACTGCTATTATACCAACAATACCAAGGCCTTGGCATTCCAAAGAACACAACACCATATCAGAAACGGCACTTTTACCATAAACCTACACCTAAAATAAAGAAAAGCTTGTTTTCTTTAATGTCGCCTCTAGAGCACATTGACTTTTATCATCAGCTTTTGGATGTTAAACATATGGCCATTCTTTCTGATAAGCAGCTAGGGGTCTTTTATATGCACCTTCCCACAGATAGGACAGCACATACCACAGCCTTTAATGAACCAGTTGTGGACCACTGGTTGGAACGGAACATATCCCAAACTGCAGATGTGTCCACTGAGCAGGATCGATAGGATGACCCACACCTTCACAGGTGGACACTCTACTGCCTAAGCTACGTCCCGCTCCCGTACACCAAAATAATACGTGCTCTGATATGATGTCATGGAAGACATTCGCTCACCTTGACACTCGTTGGTGCTCTTGACCGTCGAGCGGCCCCAGGGCCGGTCGTTGTAGAAGGGGAGGCACTCCCCACAGTCGGGTCCTGCGGTGTTGTGCTGGCATCGGCACACCAACTTATTCTCCAGCCCCTGACCTGTCGACAGCACGCACTCACTCGCATGCCCGTTACACTTGCACCTATAGGCGAGGAGGGGGAGGCAGGTGGTTCAATTGTTCATAGTATCATTTAAAAAAATAGGTTTTGCTGCTTAAAACAGTAAATAAAATAAACATGTAGACAGTAATATATATTCGATTATATATGTAGGCCTATATATATAAATAATTCAATAGAATAATTTCGTATGCTAAAGACGGTTTTAATCGGAGATGTACGTCAGACCCTGTTTTAGAAAGACAGGGAGAGGCACTGAGAGGTATAGAGAAGCAGAGAGGGGCCCATAGAGGGGGAGGGGGAAAGAGGAGGAGTGAGGAGAGAGAGAGGTCTAGAGTGGGAAGGAGAAGGGGAGATTGGGAATGGAAAAGTGGGGAAAGGTGGAGGAGGGGAAAGGGGGGGGGGGAAGGAAGAAGGAGAAAGGAGAGAGTTCGACTCGACAGTGATCAAACTCTGATTGATTGGCTGAAAATTGTTGGAAGAGAACTTGTGTGCACCCACCACATATATCTGCAACAATTTATTAGCAGAATAAAATGTGAAACTAAATCTTTCATTATTCGTGCCACCACATAAATAAATGCAACACAATGATTTGATATGACCTTAGATGTTGCCAGGATGTAAAACTCCAACAACCAATAATATAATATTCTTAGTCAGTCGAGATTCATTGGCTAAGACGTTGGAACATCCCATATAGATGGAGGAGGCACAGTACCCATCACCGGCAATCAATCAACCAATCAGATTGGAGAATGGTGGTGGTGGTGGAGAATGGTGGCCCTTAAAGTTGCATGGTCCGATGAAATATAATTTTGTCAAAATTAAAACAACTACCTACATTTGATCCTATATATCCAACTTAGATACTAGTGTATTAGCTAATGATTTGGGACGGCATATACAGAATAACCAGTGAATTTATAACCTCACCCCTTTGGACACTCACTTTGAAACACCCATTATGCAGGGAGGCCATTGATCAATTAGGCCAATCTCGTGACCTCATTAGAGCCAAGTAGGCCTACTATGCAGGGCCACACCTAGGATTAGTAGGTCATCTCACATCACATGTTCATCGCGAGATGGCCATCTGGGTCATAGCCACAGGACTTTTGGCAAGCTTGTCAAAATTATTTTGGGTTCTTTCAGCTCAAATTGCTCCAAAACTAGCCATTTTTCATCAAATTTACTCGCAACTAATGCGTATTAGGATATAATGGTCAACCTGAGCTATTTATCTCAAATATGACTAACAAATTCAAACGCCATCGGACCACGCAACTTTAAGTTCGAAATGCTACTTACTTTCCGCCAATAGCGAAGTCTGTGATGGCGTAGAAGTAGGACTTGAGCACTGACGGGTCGCCGAACACCTCGTCACCGAACGAGTTGAGGCGACTCAAAACGATCTTGATTTCCGTAGCCGTTACCCATTCCTGGCAAAGGTAACAAAGCAATAGAGGACACATTAGATACCGTGTTGAATAGATATCATTTAGAAATTTGCCTGAAAAAATAAAGATACAAATGCGCAGCGCATTTTTTGTTTAACGCTGCAGTCCGATGAAGCATCAACTTTTCAGAACCAAAACACTCAAAGAGATTTGACTCTGAATTTGACTTGGAATTAGATACTGATGCACATATTAAGTATTTATTGCTACATAGAAGGGCATACTGAGTCAATTTAATAGAACATTTTACAGAGTCACAGTTTTGACATGCTTACCAAAATTAATTTTGCAAGCTTGCACTTCAAATATCTCGAAAGTTAGCTCTTTAAAATCAATGTTACTTCAAACTAAAGCAAGGTAGATTATAGCGATCAATTTAATATATTTATCCCAGAAAAATGACAGAAACTCAAAACCATCGGATTATGCAACTTTAAAGAAAGAAAAAAGATAAATCAAGCCCAAAATTATGTACCAAGGACTACAATTTATTCTGCATGTAGTGCTTTGACAGTGATCTAATAGTTATTTGACAGTGATCTAATAGTGATTTGACAGTGAGCTAATACTATAGTAATACTAATAGTGATTTGACAGTGATGTAATAGTGATTTGAGAGTGACCTAAGTCATCTGACAGTAATCTAATACTGATGGTAATGATAATTATAGACTTACAAGCTTCAGAAGCTAGCTGTTTTTTTGTTTTGTTTTTTTGTTTTTTTGTTTTTTGGGGTGGGTGGGGTTTTTTGGGGGGGGGGGGGAGAGTGGTCCTTTGTTTGTAGGTAGGTGAGTGCGTGCAGTGCCCCTGCAACAGCAGTGAACCACCTGTTTAGGTTGGTCGGGGCGAGGCGACAGTAATGCACGAGTCTGGCACCCGGCTTGGTTGTGAACAGAACAATGTTGGAGTTCAACACAACCACCGTTACAACTCCAGCATCCGCCATAACAAGTGACAAATGTCGGGTAGCTTTAATCACACAATGTTGGAGGTCAGCGCAACAACTATTACAACACCAGCATCCGCCATAACATGTGACAAATGTCGGGTAGCTTTACTCACACAATGTTGGAGGTCAGCGCAACAACTGTTACAACACCAGCATCCACCATAACAAGTGACCAATGTCGGGTAGCTTTACTCACACAATGTTGGAGGTCAGCGCAACAACTATTACAACACCAGCATCCACCATAACAAGTGACCAATGTCGGGTAGCTTTACTCACACAATGTTGGAGGTCAGCGCAACCACCGTTACAACACCAGCGTCCGCCACAACACGTGACAAATGTCGGGTAGCTTTACTTACACAATGTCAGAGGTCAACGCAACCACCATTACAACACCAGTGTCTGCCTCAACAAGTGAGAAACGTTGGTTAGCTTTACTCACACAATGTTGGAGGTCAACACAATCACTGTTACAACACCAGCGTCTGCCACAACACATCTGCCACAACATGTGACAAACGTTGGTTAGCTTTACTCACATACCCTACACAGCCAGACATATGGGGGAGGTGTTAAAAATAGTGTCTGTGTGTGTGAGTGTGTGATTTTATTGGGTGGGGATTAAACCTTTTCTTATCGTATGTTGTGGGTTTTGGGGTGGAGGACGGTTTTTCCCCCATGTGTTCTTTATTACTTAGTTGTCTCTTTATTGCGATGGGGTATGGTATTTTATTTCTTTGGAGACGGGGCAGGAATTCAACTGACCCAAGTTGGTATTTGGGTACTTTAGCGTGTCTTTTTGTGAGTTGGGTGTGTTTTCTACGTTTTTGTTGTTGTTGCTGGAATCAAATGAAGGGGGAATTACTTCTTTGGGGAGTATAAGAAGAAGAAAATTGCTTTATTCTATGAGAATTATCAAATAATGATAAGTCGCACTCACTATTTTAATGGTTTTCTTCTCTTTTTTTTTCTTTGAGGAAGGTCCAATTTAACTCACGGCACTTTGATTAAATTGTAAAGTAATGAAGTCTGTACATAGCAGCATAAAATAGTGATTATTCTGCTTACAAAGACGGAATGCATGTTACAAAATAACTAAAGTTCGGTGCAGTGAACGAGGCTTCGAGAGTAATTCCAGGAATGCCCACCAGGTGTCTCCACCGCGCCAAGTGTGAGTGCCATATTCACACTGCATCGCCCGCCTTTGAAACTAACCACACACGCAATGGAATCCAATTGCAGAATCACTCAGCATTACTACGATAGGGCAAGGACTGGTTAGCTCAGTGTCAGGATAATGTGACTAAGTGGGATATCGGGTCCTGGTGTCAGCTAGATAAAAGATTCACCCGGTACTTGTAGTACACGGGTGAACGACAATGTACTGTAAATACGTGCGAAAATAGCTTTAGTATGGAACAGCAAGTAGAATGCCTGCCTCCAGTGTCAAATGGTTACTTATATCGGCACAGACTTGGTGAAATGGGAGAGAATGCAAAAAGACAAGATGGCGGCCCGCAGAACGCCATCGATTTCACTTTCAAATCTTATTAAACTAGATATTATATTATATTTTTCAACTCAAAGGTAGCGGGCTATCAATAAGACATATGTAAAGAATAATTGTTGCTTCTTAGATTGTGAAATTAGGCTCTCAGTTCATTAACCCGCTTTTTCGACCGTTTTTATACAGGGTTGGTATTCACCCGTGTACTGCGAGTACCGGGTGAATCCTTTATCTAGGTGTCAGCAGCCTGATTTCCCAATGGGGCAGTACTATAGTTGCCATGAGTGTGCACTGTCACAAGTCGATACACACACCTGATATGACGTTAGATGTTGCCAAGACGTAAAACTCCAACAAACAACCTCTAAAAAAAAAGGTACAAACTCAAAACGATTGGATTATGCAACAATATCCCCAAACAGAAACAACCCAGCCCGCAGTCTGACTCTATCCCAATATTGTTTCAATGCTTGTTCCTGTGTTGGGGCGATATCGGAGCTCAATATCATTCCGGCCCAATGGGGGACATTGCGATGTTGTGCTTCAAACAATTGCCGTTGGCGTCGCCACTGAAGTAGTGGGCCTGATGGTATGGTCCTCTGTACTGACTACTCCTGTATACTGACGTACTGATGGTGTAGTCCTGTCTCCTGACTGTAGTCTGATGTACTGACATACTGATGGCATGGCCCTGTGTACTGACTAGTCCTCTGTATTGACATACTGACGTACTGATGATATTGTTCTATCTACTGACTGTAGTCCTGTGTACTGACATACTGACTGTAGTCTTCTGTACTGACATACTGATGGTATAGTTCTGTGTACTGACTAGTCCTTGCACTGAATAGTCATGTGTACTGACATACTGATGGTATGGTCTTGAGTACTGACTGTTGTCCGGTGTACTTAGATACTGATGGTATTGTCCTGAGTACTGGCTGTAGTCTAGTGTACTGACATACTGACAGTAAGGTCCTGAGTGCTGACTGTAGTCCTGTGTGGGCCTACTGATTGGCCCAGCATACTGATATACTGTCAGTATGGTCCTCTGTACTGTCAGTATGGTCCTATGTAGTCCTGTGTACTGACCAGTCCTGGGTACTGACTTACTGATTGTATGGTCCTGAGTACTGAGTGTAGTCATGTGTACTGACATACTGACAGTATGGTTATGTGTGCTGACTGTAGTCTGATGTACTGACTGCAGACCTGAGTACTAATATACTGAGAGAATAGTCATGTGACCTGACTGTAGTCCTGTGTACTGACTAGTCCAGTGTACTGACATACTGACAGAATGGTCCTCTTACTGACTAGTCCAGTGTACTGACCTACTGACAGTCTGGTCCTGTGTACTGACTGTAGTCCAGTGTACTGACGTACTGACTGGTCACTGACATGCTGACATTATGGTCCTGTGTACTGACATAATAATGGTATGGTCCTTCAAACTGGCTACATGTTGTCTTGTAGTATCTCCGTTTAGGCCGACTAGTACCGATGCAACACCTATAGTCGGAAAAACTAACTAGGCTAAATGTCCCCCATTTTAACTGTCGCTAAATTGGTTGTATCAATGTCAGGAGAGTGTCAGATACCGATTTAGATGTGATGTCTAATGTCAAGTCAACACGCACAGTTCAGATTACGAAGTCATCTAAACAGACATACAAATAGAGACACAAATAAAGTGATTCTAAAGCCGTGTTCACACACACAACTTTAGGCCGAACTAGATAAGGCGAACTAGATGAGGCGAACTAGTGTCATGTCCACACATGCAGTATTCTCGGGGCGGTTTAAGGCAGGAATCGATATCTGCGCATGAGCAAGTCCATACTAATCAGCACCAGTTTCGGTTAGTCGACGTCGCCACGAGAGAGTGTGGGTTCGACCTAGATATGTATGGACTGAATCGTATTGGTTTGGAACGGTCAAAACTTCTGCTGGGCAGTGAAAACCTTAAAATAAATCATGAAAAAATATCTGTGCACCTCTAGCAGGTTCATAGACCAAATTATATAATATGCGCTTTTGATCGACCGGAAAATAAACAAACTCAGGTCTCGAGTGCGCATGCGTGTGACGTCTTTAATCCGGCTCATCTAAGCCGCTACCGTTCACACTATGAACTTGGGCCGATTTAAGCTAGTTCGCTTCATCTGGACTACCTCGCGAGGCGGTTTACTTGAGGCGAACTAGATGAGGCGACTTAGCCTTAAGTCGCCTCAGCGTAGCGTCCACACGGCGAATGTGAGGCGACTTAGATGAGGCGAACTAGTTGAGGCGACTTAACGCCCGTGTGTGAACAGGGCTTAACACTTAACAAAAAGTCAATGCGAACCGATTTGATATGACATTATTCTCCGATGACTCACCCTCCCGCAGCCCTTCACAAAACATTCATTTCACAAACAGGCCTTTCATCTTCTTTTTCACTAGTTAAAAACCACCCCTATATATATCGCTTGTTTGTTGGTGTCTTACGTCCTAGCAACATCTAAAGTCATTTCAGGATGGGCACCGACTTGTGACAGTGTGCACTCATGGTCACTTTATAGTCCTGATATGACCTTAGATGTTGCTAGGATGTAAAATATCAACAAACAAACATTATAGTGCTGTGCCCCCCTGGGAGACCAGGCCATCGGCACCATGACCCTATATCCTACACAGTCACATTATCCTTATACTGTGCAAACCAGTCCTTGTCCTATCCTATTAATGCCGAGCGCCAGGCTAGGTAGTGACAAGTATCAATTTGATAAGGTCATTGGTCTGAGCCAGCTGGGATTTTGAACTCTCGACCTTCAAATAAGAAGCCTGCATTCTACCAATTCGGCCACCAGACTGGGTTGCCGAATGAGTTGAACGTCCGCCCCCTGGTCGAATCAAACCAATAACGTAACAATTTATACTTGTTGCTTCCTAGCCTGGTACTCAGCATTACTATGATAGGGCAAGGACTGGTTCGCTCAGCATTAGGATAATGTGACTGAGTGGGATATCAGGGCATGGTGCTGGCAGCCTGATTTCCCAGTGGGGCAGCACTATAAAGTCGCCATGAGTGCACACTGTCACAAGTCGGTACCCATCCTGATATGACCTTAGATGTTGCTAGGACGTAAAACAACAACAAACAAACCGATTCGTCCAGTATATATATATATATATATATATATATATATATATATATATATATATATATATATAGATTAGTTAGACGAATCTTACCTGGGTATAGATGATGGATAACTATTGTTTTACCGAGGTAGAAGCCTCGGTTAGACGTGGGCGAGGGAGAAGGAAGCACATCCGGGTCCAGCAATCTTTACCTACTAATTCAGGATAAAAATGATTCTAAAAAACAACCTAAGGTCAAGTGACCTCATGCTAAATTGAGTGATTGACTAGACGTGGCAGGGCGTGGTGGGTGGGCCCTCGCCCACGTCTAACCGAGGCTTCTACCTCGGTAAAACAATAGTTATCCATCATCTATACCCAGGTAAGATTCGTCTAACTAATCTATTTTACCTCGGTATGCCGCCTCTGGCTAGCCGCAGGCTAGGGAGACCTTTACGTAAAATAATTTTTATCCTGATATTCTTGTTTTGTTATTATTCTTTAGTGATTATGTCTTATGTATGCAACAATGGAAAAGCGATTTGTATGGCAAAAAAGAGGAAAAACCAATGTTTTTCTTACCTCTCTCTTTCAGTTGGTGAGTAGCCTGTGCGCTATCGGCTGAGGCTTCTCTAGTCGTTTGTGGTAATGTCTAGCAAACGAAGTAGCGGTTTTCCATCCCGCGTGAGCTAGGATCCGTTTAACGGAGATGCCTAGCAATCTTGCCTTGGACACCATTGCACCACGTGTAGAGTGCGATGAGTACCTGTCTGTATTTACTCCCGCCAGTTTTAACACATTCATTGTCCATCGGGCGAGGGTATCCCTGGAAATGGCCTTGTGTGGCTTAATAAAGCTGACCAAAAGCTGTCTTGAGTTTCTTATTAATCTTGTCTTGGATATATAATTTCGTATCGCAGATACGACACATAACTTGCGATCCTGAGTGAAACTAGACACCCCTATCGTAGAAAGGGGGTCACCTAATCGGTTTGATTTTAATAAAGTTGATAAATCAAACGTGGCCTCTTTACTGTCAATTTCTAGACCATTCAGCGACAGGGCAACTATAGTTTGGCCTCTGTGTCCAGTGACCAGGAGAAGCAAAACTGCGACTTTGAAACCTAAAAGTTTAACGTCCAGAAACTTATTTTCTGGCCATTTCTTGAAGAGGTTGAACACTAGAGAAACATCCCAAAACCTATTATATTTGGGTTTAGGCGGATTCCTCTGATAAATTGATCGTATGATCCAACAAATAACATGGTGTTTACCCATTGTTTGTCCATTAACCCGCGGTAGGATTATCGACAGAGCACATCTGGCAGCGTTAATAGCGCCATATCCTAGGCCTTCGTCCTCTAGGTAACGTAGGAAGAGTCCTACCTGGGATACTGTGGGAGTCATTGGCTTGACTTTCTTAAGCAGGCAATAAATACCCCATTTCTTTAAATACGTAGTATACATTTTCACCGTTCCTTTTCTCCACGCATCATCAACCAAACGCTGTTGTGTAATTTTGTCTAAGCCAAACTGTTCTAAATATTTATTTAAAAAAGGAATGCCACTAACGGAGTTGTCGACACGTTTCCGTGGCGTTCTAGTGGTCCCTGATGTTTGAGGTTTCCTCGGAATCTTGGGAAGCGAAGGCTGCTTTTGGCTGTGGCTAGTAACGTCGGTAGCCACGGTTGCGTGTGCCACTCGGGGACGATGAGTATGGCGTGTGTCCCCTCCATTTGAATCTTTCTGGCGACTTTGCTAATGATAGTAAAGGGGGGGAAAATGTAAAAGAAATGATGTCGCCACTTTAGGGAGAAGGCATCAATGTGCCAAGCATTGGGTTCCGGGTGCCACGAAACATATTTTGGAATTTTAAAGTTATTACGCGAAGCGAACAAATCGATCTGAGGTGAACCCCATGTGTGACAAATGTGTTTGAAAATGGATGGATTAAGTGACCACTCTAAGTGATCATGGAACTGGCGACTCATCTTGTCAGCTAGACAATTTTGTGTGCCTGGAATGTGATTAACAGTTAACCAGACATCAAAGGTTTGAGCCCAGTTCCAAATGAGAAGTGCCATTGCATTACATTTAATCGATTTTGTACCTCCCATATTTCTGACATAAGCCATAGCTGTGGTGTTATCCGTGAGGATACGTACATTATTTTTGGGTATTTTTACTAGACTGGTTAATCCCAAGTAAATGGCCCTTAGTTCTAGAACGTTAATATGATCGGGGAGTTCCGATTCTAGCCATCTTCCTCCCGTTGCTACATCATTTTGATGTGCTCCCCACCCTTGGAGAGACGCGTCAGTGGTAACGGTAGTGTCAGGCTCTCCCATTCTAATGGGATTGGGGGAATGGTCAAAGTGGTTTAGCCACCAATCAATGTCGGCTAGGCCGTTCTCCGAAATAAACATGGTCTTTTCAAAGTTTCCCTTTGCGCGGGCCAGCGCCAAATTTTTATCAATTTCGAGGGATTTTATGTGTGCCGCTCCGTATAGAATAGCTGGACTATACGAAACCATGACCCCGATAAGGACCGCGACCTGTCTAATCTTTGGCCTAGAAGTGTCTAACAGCTGTATCGCTGTGCGGTAAAGCTTATCTTTCTTTTGGCGTGTAAGCGAAACGGTCATAGCCGTGGTGTTCAGAATGAACCCGAGACACTTAAGCTCCTGAGTAGGAGAAAAAACTGATTTCTTGTTATGTATGAAGAAACCCAATTTGGTGAAAATTTTGCATAAATCTTTAACAGCGAGTTCACATTGCGTGAAAGATTGGCCCATAATAAAAGAATCATCTATGTATGGAAACATACAATGCCCCAATTTTGCCATGTGTGAAAAAATTGGTTTCAACAACTTAGTAAACAGACGCGGTGCGCAGGCCAAACCATTAGGTAAACATGTAAATTCAAAAAGTTGGCCATTCCAGAGAAAACGTAGGTATTTCCGATCTGTCTGGTGAATAGGAACGGTATAGTACGCATCCCTTAAATCAACACTCGCTAGCCAACACCCTGGGGTAATTAAATCACGAGCTGTTTCTAAAGAAAACATTTTGAAATGTTTGTATTCAATGATTTCATTCAACTGAGTTAAATCTAAAATCATTCGGATTGAACCATCAGGTTTAGGAGTAGAGAAGATATTGGAAATATATTCCCCTTCAGTATGTTCAACTCTGTTGACAATGCCCTTAGACTCAAACAGTAGAACCTGCTGATCTAGCTGAGATTTTTCTAGTGAATTAAACTGATACGGAAAAGGCGCTCTCTTTTGTATAGGCAATTGTGTGAAAGGGATGTGAATGCCTTTAACAATACTCAGGACCTCTGGATTAGTGGTTAACTGTTGCCATTGATGTAAACAATTAGAAACATTCCCTGCTTGAAAAAGGCTTACTTCAGTTTGAGTTTCCTCCGTGACCATTGTAGGGTCAGGAGGCTGCACTGTTTGTGTGGAAATCTCTACTTGTTCCCTTGTTTCGGGAACTGGGGCTTGGGAACGAAATCCCTCTTGTAGCCGCGGTTGTCGTTCCAGTTTGAGGCCGGCCTGTCGCCTCGGCCCCTTCCTCGCTGGTTGAACTGGAAGGACGGTCCGCCCCTGAACGGCCTTCCTCCTCTGCGGAATCGAAAATCCGTCCTAGACTTTCTGAACCCTGCTGGGTTTTGGAAGCGACGACTCTTTGCTTCAGTGTTTTTTAGCACTCTTGTAGTCGACCTCTACCTGTTTGTACAGGTAAGCTAGCTGACCCCCAAACATCTTGGATTTATCAAGCGGTTTGCTCTTGATAGGGGTAGGTCCGGAATACACGGTGTATTCCTTACCATCATGGTCCGTTACCTTCTTAGAGCGGGCAACCTCTTTTCCGGCATCTGTGGTGACCGATTTGAAAACGTTTTCAAATCTCCGATGGGTCATGTAGTTACTAGCGGCTGCTAACAAAGCTATGCCCCGGTCCATAACCCGCGCCAAAGACGAGAACTTGTTCTCTGTCTGCATCCTGTTAGCCACAGGGATAACAGACGTCAAGGCACCCAAAACTGCCTTATGGATCAGGCAGAGGGAAGTTTCATAACGACGGCGTTCGTCGGAAAGATGAATGCCGGAATCCATCTCTTTGGAAACCGAAGCAGGAATGCCCTTAACTCCTGAAATCTGCTCAGTCAACTTGTTGATGACTTCGATCGGTTTTAAACGTAGTGAAATGGCCATTCACCGTTTTGCGCATCATGGTAGTGGTGCGCACTTTCTGAGCTTTCTTTTTGACAATCTTCTTGCCAGCTTTAACGCCTATTTTGGCGTAGACTCCCGCTCGTTCCGTGTCGGAATCCGACTCGGTGGAAGAAGAGTCGGACGACGAGTCTGAAGAGGAGTCCTTCTTCTTCTTCTTCTTCTTCTTTTTGGACTTTTTGGAGCGCTTAGAGTTCGCTTTCTTTGTGAACTCGTCACCAGAACTGCTCACTGGGCGGCGTTTCTTGCCCCGCGCTTTCGGTTTCGGAACCTCAGGTGCCGAAAGCGTGTCCTCTTCGTCCTCAGAAAAGTCTTCCCAATCCTCATCAGGGATTTGGGAAGGATCTGGAAAGGTCTGCGCCTGGAAATGGCGCATCTTCTCCTCCATCATCTCCGCCATTTTCGCCTCCCACCCCACTGGTTGAGGGGCGTGATCACTGTCTTGATCCGAGGCATGAGCCCCAGGATGTGGGGACGGCGGAGCCGTAGCCGGTGGAGACGAATCGTAATCCGTAGGGGGGACACCCACCGCTGCAGCGGGCGGCTTATTCCGGCGAGTGGCCATCGGGAACTGTAACGAAACCAAAGCGTTACTAACCCGGAATCATCTCAACTACACAAGTGTAAGCCAGTAAACTGGGTTGAGGAACATGGTACAGAGAACGTGTTTTGCAACGTGTCAGTACAGGCGTGAAGCTAAATTTGCCGTAGGTGTGTGGTAACGAAACCAACCAAACGGAGGGCATCGATCGTGAGATCGGCCCCTCTCTCTGTTCCGTACACTTCTCCCACCTGTGGCTACAGCGCCAACAAGTTGGAGAAAATATTACGAAACTCGGAGGTTCGCCTTAAACCGGTCAGGGGTGTTTATAAAAAACACCCAGAAGCATCCCCAACATCATCCTCTATTAGGATCCGGGAGACTTTTCTTAGGAAATGAGCAACTCGGGTTGCCATTTCTCCCTGTCTGAAAAACAGGTGTCGATAGAACTCAGTATCGGTTTCGTTTGTGCCAGCGGCACGCAATGTTCTATCCGTAAGTTAAAAAACGTACAAAGTCCAAACAGGACTGAAGAAAGTTCTGAACTTTCATAAAAAGATGCTATAGAGCATGATAAACAAAGTTATCGAAGAAAACAGTACTTACTTTTGGATAAAAGCAGTAGTAGTAGATAAATCCTGTGGAGCAACTCACAAACGTCCTCCCGTTGTGAGTTACTTATGCTAATTGCTGGACCCGGATGTGCTTCCTTCTCCCTAGCCTACGGCTAGCCAGAGGCGGCATACCGAGGTAAAATATATATATATATATAAATAAGGGTAAACAAGTTGCGTACTGTCCCATGCGCACGGCTTGTATTATGGTTTGTTTCCGGCGTGTGTTTATCGCTTGCGGTTTGTTATGCTATTTTCACAGTTTCTCTATTATTCCTTTCTGTTGGGGTATTAGCGGTGGGGCGAGAGGGTCGGGTCGGGTTGTGGTGTGTGCAGCTCGGTTCTGTGGTCAGGCAGGGTTATGCTTTCACCCCGACTTGATCACTTGTCGAGTACTTTATTATGATATCTGTGGGTTCAGCGGTAAAGTGGAGTTGGGGGGTGGGGGGGGGGGGGGGGGGGGGTGTCTACATAGCAGAATACCTTTTTTAAAAGGGACCGCATGTTTACACTGCCGCCTACTGTCAAAAAATGGTGCCTGCTGTCAGTAAATGGTGCCTGCTCTCTGCAAATGGTGCACACTGCCAGCAAATGGTGCCTGCTGTAAGTAAAGTGTGCCTACTGTCAGCAAATGGTGCCTACTGTCAGCAAATGGTGCCTACTGTCAGCAAATTTTGCCTACTGTCAGCAAATGGCGCCTACTGTCAGCAAATGGCGCCTGCTGTCAGCAAATGGTGGACGCTGTCAAGAAATGGTGCCTGCTGTCAGAAAATGGTGCCTGCTGTAAGTAAATTGTGCCTACTGTCAGTATGGTGACTGCTGTCAGCAAATGGCGCCTACTGTCAGCAAATGGTGCCTGATGTCAGCAAATGGTCTCTACTGTCAGCAAATGGTGCTTGCTGTCAGCAAATGGTGCCTACTGTCAGCAAATGGTGCCTTCTGTCAGCAAATGGTGCCTGCTGTCAGCAAATCGCACCTGCTGTCATCAAATAGTGGACGCTGTCAAGAAATGGTGCCTGCTGTGCTAAAATGGTGCCTGCTGTCAGCAAATGGTGCCGACTGTCAGCAAATGGCGCCTACTGTCTGCATATGGTGGATGCTATCAGTAAATGGTGCCTGCCATCAATAAATGTCAACTGCCACTCCGTGAAATTCTTGTAAAAGCAAAAGGTACATCCTGTCATTGGATGGGTAAACTGCTAGAAATAGTGTATCTTAAATATTAAATATCGTAGTTTCTTACATTCATGCCAGCAGATGTGGACACTACATATCTTCGTATGTAGTTAGCTATCAATGACCTTATATTCTCAGTGACTAGGGTGCCTACTGCCGAATCCCACGATCTACCAAAACGGGGAACGATCCCTGAACTCATTCGGCCATTTGGTCTCGTCTAATCATTGAAAATAAAAGGCACCTTAAACTAAAGTAATTAGACTTAAACGACCAATCTAATATATGTATCTAAGAAAATGGCAGTAACCCAAAACCATTGAACTATGAGACTTTAAACCCGGGCTATGGATGCTCTTGCTCAACTCCTATGACGTATGATTTACACTACTTTCCAGTTGGCAGTGTTCGCTGCACCTTCAGATTATTCCACAGTTTTCTAATATGAATAAAATTCTATTACAATTCCACCTCCACCTCCATACAATATTACATGACACCAGTGAAACACATTCACCACTGACCGCCTACCACCACTTCAACCACAGTCAACAGCCATGATTACAGGGATGAAAGTGGTCTCCGAGAAAAAAACCCTGGAAACGCTGATATTCTCCCATAGGTTTAGCATTGTCAGGGAATCGCGGAAAATTCCCGGAAGTCGGGTTTCATATATATTGGTATATGCTGATAGTGCTGCACCGCTTGAAGCAGGTATTAGTAGTGTACGCTGATAGTGCTCGGAGCGTTTATTAGTAGTATACACTGATACAGTGATAGTGCTGCGGAGTCTGCACCACATATTAGTATATGCTGATGATGCTGCGGGATTGAAAAATCCCGGAAATCCGCGGAAACGCGGAGATCTTTCATCCCTGCATTAAGTATCACAATGACAGCATATCGGATTTTTATGAAAAATATATATATAAAATCATCCACACCATTCTGAGCACATATTTCATATTTATTTGTACCCATGAATAAATCTATTTACATAAATAAGCACATGAAATATAGCCTCATGACGTGGGGCTGGAAAACACGATACATTTACCGAAGAAAATAATGATATACCAAGATTTTTTAGAATTGATAATTTGACAGTCATGTACTACAGTGCATCGATGAAGACATTTAGGGATAATGTGCTGCAAATGTCCCGCCCCTCCCCATCCTCATCCCCCCCTCCACCCCTAACCTCCCCCACTCCACCCTCCCCGTGCCTGAGGAGTGGGGTGAGTGATACAATACATGTCTGTCATATAAAGGCAAGTGTTGCTGCGCCTAGGGCTGTTGGGGCAGGTTAGGAGAGGCCGGATAGAGGGAGCACTGAAGTGTGGGTGAAGGTGTGTGTGTGTGTGTATGTGTGTGTGTGTGTGTGTGTGTGTGTGTGTGTGTGTGTGTGTGTGTGTGTGTGCATGTGTGTGCTTTGTTGTGGGGAAATGGACCATCAGTGTTGTGGGGAAATGGACCATCAGAAGTGGCCGTGGAGACTATAGGTCAGGAGTGTGAAAAAACGCTAATATTGATTGACCGAGTCAAACCAATGACGTACACATTTATAATTGTCACTACCTACCCCGGTGTAAAGATTTCAAATTCCCCCCTGATTCAAGTTCCCCCCTCCCCGCCCCGGGAACTTGAAAATGTTTTCAAGTTCCCTCCCCCATTTTGGGGGAATTTTCTTTATTTTTGTTATTTTTTGTTATTTAAAATTGTTTTTCATGACTAATATAATAATAGTACACAGAGAATAGAACATTGGAAATTATTACTAGTACAACAAAACATATTTCACCCCAAATGACACAAAACGTCTCCAAGATGGCTAAGAAACAAATATTATAGGTCTGAATTTTAAAACGTTTTTTAAAGTTGTTTAAACAATTGGAATTTGAAAATAGGGGGAGGAATCTGAAAACTGTTTTTAATTTCCCCCCCAGGGAATCTGAAAACGTTTTTAATTTCCCCGGAGGAAATTAAAAACGTTTTCAGATTCCCCGGGGGGAACTTGAAAAGGGGGGAAATTGAAATCGTTACACCGGCACTCACCATTTAGGGCAAGGAACAGCGGAATGAGGAAGACCAATTGTCTGTCACTGAAGTGGTTCATGTTGTGTGTGATGTATAATTAATCAATTCATTCGTAGGAACTCATTAGCAGCGCCCCTGTATGTCAGTCCTCGAACTACAACCTCGCTGTGATATGAGTTGTTGTTAGGACGTAAAACGACAATCATTCATTCATGGCATAGTTGCCATCATTACTTCATTCCTGGGCAACAAACGGCGCATGTGCAGGAAATTTAGTAGTCTGCACTGACCTCTCAGGACAGGAGGCTGTCTGCATCAGGGAGCCTAGGTAGTCTAATTGTTAAGATGCTACCCCCGGAATGGCAAGAAGTCTGGGTTCAAAACCACTTCAAGGTGCAATGTTCCTAAAGCCCCAGTCACACATAGCCGGATGAGCCCCGGATTTTGAGCCGGACCACCCACAGACCAACGGCCCGGACTGTCCCGGACCGCCATGGATAAAATCACTGTTTTCGTCGATTTTTGCCTCGCAGTCACACTTTCCCGGATGAGCCCCAGACGAGCCCTGGACCGCCCCCGGACTGGGCCGGACTGGCCCCGGACACGGCCGGACCACCCCCGGACCACCCCCGGAGGCCGGACCACCCCCGGACTGCCTACCCTGTGTATGTATATGTAATATGCTTATATGTGTGAAACCGTCAGCATTAACTGATTTATGAACTTAAACCATTTAAAAACTTACAATTCCAGGGGGATGAGTGTAGTAGTCTCTAACTTAGACAATTTGAAAAGGTTTTCATGTTTTATAAATCAGACCCCGAGAAAGACACTCGATATTTATGCTTGAAGCTGTTTTTGAAAAGCGGGGTAAATATCGTCAACTATTTTTAGCTTAAACCCAATTCTGCATTCGACGCAAGCTTAGAATGGGACACTTTATCATAAAAAAAGGCTCAGATGTGTAAGGCCAGGAGGCAAGGGCTGAAGAAGCGGATAGGGAGCGGAAATCGCAGTTTCTTATACTCACGGTCTATAGTAACTCCATTGCATATGTACTTATACATGGACATCGCGGAAATCGCAGTTTCTTATACTCACGGTCTATAGTAACTCCATTGCATATGTACTTATACATGGACATCGGAAATCGCAGTTTCTTATACTCACGGTCTATAGTAACTCCATTGCATATGTACTTATACATGGACATCGCGGAAATCGCAGTTTCTTATACTCACGGTCTATAGTAACTCCATTGCATATGTACTTATACATGGACATCGCGGAAATCGCAGTTTCTTATACTCACGGTCTATAGTAACTCCATTGCATATGTACTTATACATGGACATCAACTAGACCATATTGCACATGTTGGAAACCCTATTGAAAGTGCTAGAGTTAGTAAACAAAACCGCCATGGCCTTCAAAATGGCCACCAATTCCAACTAACTAACCACAGCTACTCGCTATATTCCTCTTCGCCAATGTCCTTTAACGGGACAGTGAAGTGGTTAATAGAGACCCATTGCACCTTTTTTGTTTTATTATAAGGACATAAGGGGCCACTGGTAGGCGTTATGCGGGTGTGAACAGCCAGGAGTTGAGGGCCATTTGAATCTCAAACAGCAGAACAAATATTTAGAAAGAAATTAGCTACTGTCATGGAGATACTGCAAACAAAGACGACATCGTTCCTACAGCAGAACCCGAACACACACTTCCGCGATTCAAGGCCGAGCATCCTAACCATTAGATAAAGGATTCACGCGGTACTCGCAGTACACGGGTGAAGACCAGCCTTATATACAAACGGTAGAAAAATCAGGCTAATGAACTGAGTCTTTATGAGAGCCTAATTTCACAATCTAAGAAGCAACATTTATTCTTTGTATATGTCTTCATGTTTACACGCTACCTTTGAGTTGAAAAATATAATAAAATATCTAGTTTAATAAGATTTAAAGTGAAATCGACGGCATTCTAGCACTGCCATCTTGTCTTTTTGCATTCTTGCACATTTCACCAACTCTGTGCCTATATATGTAGCCATTTGATCCTGGAACCACAGTTTCTATTTCATGTTCCATACTAAAGCTATTTTCGCCCGTATTTACACTACGTTGTCGTTCACCCGTGTACTACAAGCGTGAATCTTTTATCTGCATAACCATTAGCCGATCTAGGCTCTCCCTGATGAAACCACCCTATCCATGCTGGATGTTGGATGTCTTACGTCCTGGCAACACCTAAGGTCATATCAGGACGGATACCGACTTGTGACCAGGTGCACCCATGGTGACTTTATAGTGCTGCCCCATTGGGAGACCAGGCTGCCAGCACCATGACCTGATGTCCCACTCAGCCACATTATCCTGACATTGAGCCAATCAGTCCTTGCCCTGTCCTAATAATGCTGAGCGCCTGGCTAGTAGGAAGCGACAAGTATCAATTTTTTAAGTCATTGGTTTGACCCGAAAAGGGTTCAAACTCATGGGTTCAAATCACATGATCTACCAAAACGGGAGACGGACGCTCAACAAAACGCCATCCCGTCTGGTCCCCTACCCATGCCTACCTGTCTATGTGGCTCCTTGCTCGTAAGGTCTGCACAGTCGTCCCCACTGGAATTATGTCTTTTTAACAGATTTTATCCATGAGTCATTTAATGTTTACAATTACACTCTGCACACGTTCACAACCCATACAACATGAAGCTTTTACAGGATGCTGGTCATGGCCACCAATGTGGTTGAAGGGTAGCAACAAACAGGAACATCATCCTTAGAGCGGGACTCGAACCCACATTCCTGACATTCTAGAACAAGCATCTTCACCAGGAGATTTCCTATTGCAATCAGCCTACCCTCGCCTATCTGTATATATGTGGCTCATTGCCTGTGAGGTCAGTGCAGACTGCTACACTACTGATGTTGACAGTGACAGTAACTTTAGTGATCGTCTGGTTATACCCCTGTCACACTACGACGTAACGAGCAAACGTAAGCCTGACGTGATCACGTTTCGTCATTACGTTGACGTATGTTGGGTTATGTTAGAATGACGTTAGACTGACGTCGAGCTACGTCATGATACGTCGTGTTACGTCGACGCGCATCAAAGTTTTGAACCCGTTCAAAACTTTCGACGTAACTCGAACATAGGGGTTTACGTTTGCCGTACATTCTGTACACGTTCGGCGAATGTCAATGATGTTAAACGGACGTTAGTCAAACGCTGCTCACTACGTTCAACTACGTTCCACTATGTTGACCCACATTAAACCCAGTGGAAATGTTCACGCGGCGTAATGGGAACGTCAGGAGAACGTACGTTCAACGTAAATTCAATGTTTCGCCACCGTGTCATGACGTATGTAAAGTTATGTAACGTAGTTCTGGAGATGGAATAACGTTCATAACGTTCCGTGAGCGTAATGACGTTGTCCTCTCTCGTTGAATGACGGTATCACTACGCATTACCGACATTACGCTCTCATCAACTACGCTGCATCCACGTTCAACTTGTGCCCAAATTTGCATACTACGTCGAGAAGTTCAACGTTCTTCACGTTCTCCCTACGCTGACGTCGTTACGTCGTAGTGTGACAGGGCCTTTAGATCCATCTATGGTGGAGAGGAGTCAGGACGAAGCTGACTGTCACTATCCATCATTCTGCTGTCAGTGCAGCTGTCATGTGCTCATTGTGCACTGTGCATTTGAGCCCACATTGGGTTCTAATGTTTCTTTTCGGTACATACCAGTCACGGTTGGCTTCCTTAAAATACTGAATTAACCAATGTCGTAACCATGGTAACACACAAGGCACACTTAACCCTCGAGATATTATTTATGCTGGGTTTTTTTTCTTGAAGATTTATACTGCCTATTATGGATAAGCCTGAATAGACTTGTTTTCACCATTAGACAGTTTGTTGATAGAAAGCCCGAGCCTACACTTTTACCGACCCAAGGGACCTTTAACCTCCCACAACACATAGACATGGTATGAGAGCAACTGGCCTTTGATGACACTGTAAGTTATCCACAGTGGTGTAAATCCAAATTGGTAGAGGTGGGGGCATGGGGAATCGAACCACCGACCTTCAGATTAGGAGTCTGACCTAGAAAAAAGTCAGACACTTTAACCACTCCGCCACAGGGAACACCAACATCATGTTAATGTAAGAGTGTTGGCTGGCTTTCAAAATGTATTCTTATGGCTACCTAGCCTTGAGGTCAGCATTAACAGGATATGACAAGGACTGGTTTGCATAGTAAAAAGATATTGGGTCATGGTAGTGGTTCCCCGGTCTGCCAATGAGACAGCACTATAAGGTCACTATGAGCGCACACTCTCATAGTCCGCACCTTATGCCTGACATGACCTTAGATGTTTCTAGAATCTAAAGCCCCAACAAACAAACCGTACAAATATATCTTCATTCAACTACAATTCGTAATTTCACCACTTTTTGCATCAGACATTAGAACGATCACTCAAGGATGAAAGAAAGAAAAATAGGGCAACAAAACAGGATCTGACTTGTACGATAAGTTGTAGTATATTTTCAACGATTCTCTTGCTCGGCCCACTGGGGCCTGCCGCTCTTTCTTGGCAGATCGCCAAATTGTCAAAATATCTTTGAATATCAAAAATCGTGGGAAGCCGCGAAAATGCGGGGATCTTTTATCCTTTTTTATTTTATTTTTATTGAGGCTGTATTTATACTGTCCATATAAGCCCGGGTACCCAGGCTTGTTTTCAATGCTGGCCAGTTGTAGTGTTGGTGTTATCTTACCTCACAGTAGCTGCTGATGAGTTATTTGATTGCCTGCATTTCAGTAGCAGATAGATAATTGGTTGGTATGGTTAGTAGCCTATGTTAGTTTTTTAAAATTTTCTTGGCATATATGTATTATTTTATTTTGTTCTACTCTTATTACTAGACTAGCCTACTCCTATTTACATATCATAGGCTTGTACGTAGCTGTGTGGTATGTTATCTGGCTACTTTTGGCATGGTTACCTTCCATTGGGCGTCCCGCTGGTGGTGGGCCATGACATATCACATGCCCCTTTGCAGTGCAGCTTAGTGGGGGTTTCTTAGCCTTATTTTGCACAGATATTTTTTGTAAGTTTTTAGGTCAGCAATTTGTCGGTCCTTTACCGTTTGGGCATTCCACACCTTGGTAGCCATTTCCAGCGTGCTTCTCTCATGAGCTTTTATTTGGCTTCTGGTCTGCTTTAGTAGTGGCACATTATTTGCTAAATACCATCGACTGTTACGGAGCTCATATGTTTACTGTAAATTATACTGTAAAGAAGCAAACCGAATTTTCACAGTTCTGCAGACAGATGACATTTTTGTCATCCCGTCCTGATATGACCTTAGATATTGCCGGGACGTAAAACCCCAAACAAACAAAACGCACACAACATGTATTCAGAACAGTCCCACACCCCCAACAACAGCACACATCGGTTGTTAAATTGGTTATACACGACGGGCGGGACGCTGCCCTCATCACGTGACTGTACTAGCAGTGCCACGTGGTCACGTGGTGCCAATGGCTGGTTCCCGCGGCGCGCCTCCGTCCGGCCGCCACTGACGTACACCCGACCCATTAATTGCCCGCAAACAAGGCCGCCCCGATGGAGTGCCGGGGATCGACTCGACTTGTACGGGTCACGTGATCACGGGCGGTCACGTGACCCTTAATGTGGAACAGGCGCGTGGGTGAGGGGCGCGCCCATGCAGACATGGAACGCGCGATGGTGCTGGGCACGTACGGTCATGACGAGCCGTCGGTAGATTCCGTGAAGTCTCGGCTTTTAGTTTGTTGTTTTACGTCCTAGCAACATCTAAGGCCATATCAGGACGGGTACCGACTTGTGACAGTGCGCACTCATGACAACTTTATAGTAATGCCTCACTGGGAGACCAGGCCACCAGCACCATGACCTGATATCCCACTCAGTCACATTATCATGACACTGAACCAACCAGTCCTTGCCCTATCCTATTAATGCCGAGCACCTGGCTAGGAGGCGACAAGTATACATTTTTAAGTCGTTAGTTTGACTCGACCAGGGTTCGGACCCATGGGTTCGAATGCTGCGATATACCAAAACGGGACACAAATGCTCAACTCATTCAGCCATCCCATCTGGTCCCTCGGCTTTTAAGTCAACCCATGTGTATTTTTGTACATAATGGTTATCAGTGTCACTATCAGTTCTATTGGAAGCAGTTTGATAAGGGTAAAATTAATTTCACATCATTTTGTTTTTGTTGTTAGTTACATTCATTGACGAAGCAGGGGATTTAACTGTGGATCATTGTCTTTCTCATTCCATTCTAATAATGCCGTTGCCAGGCTACGCAGCGACAATAATTTAAACAAATTTTAAGTTACTGATTTGACTAGGCCAGGATTCAAATCTGGGATTCAAACCCCACAACCTGAACAAACGGAAAGCGAGAGCAGACGCTTAACTCTTTTGGTCATTCCGTCTGGTGTTGATTTGAGAAATTATATATGCAACATGGAAAATAAAATCCATCATATACTAATACAACAATTACTATGTACCTGAGGTGAAACACCCATACACACACATACACACCCACCCACCCCTCATGGTCTACCATTCTCGATGTCGGACATCCGGGCACTTTTGGGGTTCACGGCGCGCGAAGGGTAAAACAAATGCTACTCCCATAGAAACAACATTAGAACTACCCTATCTATCACAGTGATTTGTGCTTTTTGGTGCTTTGAAAGCAAATTTCTCTTGTTTCTATTAAATAGTTCAGATCTTTCTCTATAATTTCATGTTCAGCTTTTTTTTTATCAGCCAATTGGAAGTTCTTGAATTTATTTGGCGAAAATAGTTTTTGAGGCCATGATCTGGTAAGGCTAACACTGGCACTGACACTCAGAATATCCCAACTTTCACTATTATCTCTGTTTTTAATACTTTCAGAGAAAATTGCTCTTAGGTTAAATTAAATACCTCAGATCTTCCTCTTCAATCGCGCATTGAGATATTTTTAATCGATTCGATGAAAGTTTTTAAATTTATTTTACAAAAATAAATGCTCCCCATAGACATAGCATTGCCGCAGCACACATCAAGGCGTATTTTACCCTTCGTGGGCTAGTTTCCGGGGTTGTGACGTCATGCCGACATCGAGAATACCAGCCTGTTTCTTGTAGACATTCATGTGGGTGCCCTCAAGGTGTCAGCCACTTCCACCCCAGTCCAAGAGGCATTATTAGCCCAGCCCGACCCGAGTCCCCACCCAACCCACACCCCGCCCCCGCCATACCCCTCACTTGACCTTGACCTTCGCCTTCCCGCGCCGCCCATAATCGACCCCTACGGGCGGGAAATTGGCGAGCATGTTTCAAGAGGAGGGCTAAGCGCCCGGCGCCACCAGGGGGCGCCAACGGGACGTGACCGGATGTGCGCGCCACCTACCGGAAGACGGTAGGTAGCCCCTGGTGGTTGATGCAATAAGGACCAGTTGCACAGTGGGTGAACGTTGTGCTTTCTCCTTTTACAGATTTAAGTCTTTTATGCAGACTTTTCTGAGTCAGTGTTCAATATACCATACATTGTTGGAAGGGAAGGTGAATGGCAGCAGAGGGAGAGGGAGACCAAGAACATCATGGTTTACAAATATTTCACAGTGGACAGGCTTGAATTATTCACAGTCTATCAGAACAGCACACCACCGGGACAAGTGGAGAACCATTGCATCCAACCCTCGACTAGAGGACGGAACTATTGATTGATTGATGCAGACTTTACACAGATACCTGCCATATCTTATCCAACAGAGATACATATTGATTAAAGTTGCATAGTCCGATGGTGTTGAGCCTCTGTCATTTGATGACACAAAAGTATTAGGTTGGTCATTATAATCTACCTTACCTTTATTTTAAAATGACTAACTTAGTACATATTTGAAGTGTAAAACTAAACATGCAAAATAATTTTGGTGTGCTTGTCAAAACTCACAACACAGCATTCAGCAGAAACGGGTTCTATTAAATTGACTCTGTATCCCCAAAGACCCTATAATACTAAGACGGCTCACTCCCTATCTCTCCCATGGTAATGTAAATTTTGCAGTGCCACCTTGTGGTGGGTTTGATCAGCCCAGCAGCTCGTTGGTGTTTCACATGTAAACACATACAATTATATTATACATGAGATAGGTAAGTATGAATACACATCAATATGAAATTGCTATGAACAAATACACATCATCATCAGCATCGCCATCATCACACATCTTTCACATTCATATATACATTTATACATATAATATAGCACCTGTTTAACCAAGAGAACAGCCTGCACACCAAGTGGTGGGGTTGATCATTTTGATTACGCAGTACAGGCTGAGTGAGCCGTCTTAGTATTATAGGGTCTTTGGTATCCCCTTCTATGCAGCAACAAATGCTTACTAAGACTAAGAGCATCAGTATCTAATTGGATATGTAGGATGATCAAATCTAGATAACTGATTAGCTTTTGAAAAATTGATACATTTATCTGACTGCAACTTTAAGAAAATGCTATGCTTTCATTGGATTATGCAGCTTTAATAGCTTATTAAAGGACTATATAGGTATAAATGGCAGAGATAAAATAGGGGTTCGAACCCCGTCTCACATATGGTGTGTTTATTGTTATTACGTGTGTGTAGTGGATGTATATTTGGCGTATTTAAGCCAATCGTTGGTCCCCTAAGATTCTCTGCGGATAGGCGTCAGTGGCGCCCCCAACGGGTCTTCCTGGTATCATGCGTTCTGGTGCTTCGATCACTTCTCCAACTTGTTTGCTTTATGTATTTATGGATGGTATATTCCCTTGCCAGAGGAATAAAAAACACTCAGCACACTTGTTTGTTTGATGTTTTTCGTAGTATAATTAATAATACTCGCGCTACAACTGACAAACAGTTTGTAAATAACACACAGCGCTCTTTAATAAATCACATGACCTCACATGTGACCTTGGGGGCTGACCTCGAGTGACGTTCCCAACGCGCTTTGGTCTTGAGGTCTTGAGTAAGATGGGAGGAGTAGAACGACGCACCACTAGACAAGGCCTACTGCTGGGCTGGGGCTGGGGCTGGGGCTGGGGCTGGGGCTGGGGCTGGGGCTGGGGCTGGGGCTGGGCAAGGCCTTAAGTGTGGGCCTAAGTTTAGGCGGACAGCCTAACACTAACCTGACATAAGCCATGAGGGACGCGCCGTCAATTACTGTCTGCGGGGATAAGGGCCGGGTCGGGCCGACAGGACTGCTCACACAGGAATGTGTCGGAGAATGCCGCCATTATGATGTGCAGGCAAGTATTCATGTAACTTTGGAACTCTTCTGACAATATTGTATTGTACTACAGAGGCTTCTTGTACATGGCTTTTTTTTCAGTCTCCTTTCCTGTAGATTATTTTATATTACATGTAAATGTGGGCGTTTGTGGGCGTATGGCGGGTTTGTGTGTTGATGGATGAGTTACCTTAGCACACTCAGGCACATTGGTCATTCATTATCACAATATCAGCGTTCGAAATAAGAGCTTGTCTGCTACAAGTGAAAATTCAGACGGACAAGTGAAAATGATACCAGACTTGTCCCATGGACAAGTGAATTTTTGTGTGCGTATTTCTATTGCTGATTATATGTGTGTATATTCGTTGTGTGTGTGTATTACATTGCGTGCGCGCGTGCTCTATAAGAAATATACAATTATAAATTATACCAGTATGTCTATTCACAGTGTCGTCTCTCTGTCTCTCCCTGTGCTGGAGGTCGTGGGTTTGAACCCAACCCGAGTTAATCCAATGAATTTATCAGGTTATGGCCTCAGCAGTCTGGTCTCCAGACGTAATGGCCATATCGGTAAGACTAAGTCTGAGTGTTAGTCAGGGGCTCGGATCCAGGCCGAGTCAAAGCAATGACCTATAAATTGCTACCAGTCGCTACCAGTCTTGACATGTTCTTGTCAGTGTGAAACCTCTATTTGCTCCTCGAGAGAGTGCCGCTGGTAACTTGCAAAAGCCAGCAGCACTTCAACACTTTTGCAGGCAGCTTTCATGAAATGTCTGGACACCTCATGAGGATGTCATCAGACAGGCTACCAAAGCAGATCCTCTATTCTCAACTGTCTTCTGGTCAGTCAGCAGGGCGCCCTCGTCTCCGGTTCAAGGATACCAGCAAGAGAAACCTGAAGCTGAGAGACATTAAGACCGACTCATGGACGCAACTCTCACAGCAGAGAGCTAAATGGAGAGCAGCAGTCAAGTAATGAAAGCAGTCTTTGTCGCATCGCGACCGACAGCATGATGATGATGATGATGATGATGAGTCGCTAGCTAGTCGGCACTTGGCATTAATAGGAATGGGCATGGACTGGTGAGCTACATTATTAGGATAATGTAACTGAGTGTGATATTGGGTCATGGTGCTGGTAGTATGGTCTTCTAGTGGGGCAGCACTATAAAGTCACAATGTGTGTGCACTGTCATAAGTCGGTACCCATCCTGATATAACCTGAGATGTTGTTAGAATGTAAAGCTCCAACAAACAAACAAACCTAGTGGGGCAGCAATATAAAGTCTCCATGAATATGCAGTCACAACTTGGTACCATCTAGATAAAAGATTCACCCCGTACATCCAGTACAGGGGTGAAAACCAACATATTAGAAAAACAGGCAAAGAATTTTGACATGCTGGAGAAATTAACTGAGCGAATAAATTCTTAATTTAAGAAGCAAAATATATTCTTTATATATGTCTTCATATTTCCCCGCTACCTTTGAGTTGAAATATATAAAACATCTAGTTTAATAAGATTTAAAAGTGAAATCGACGGCTTTCTATGGCCGCCATCTTGTCTTTTTGCATTCTCTCCCATTTCGCCAACTCTGTGCCGATATGGGTAGCCATTTGATACTGGAGCCAGAGTTTCTACTTCATGTTCCATACTAAAGCTATTTTCGCCCGTATTTACACTACGTTGTCATTCACCCCTGTACTGTAAGTACGGGGTGAATCTTTTATCTAGGTACCATCCTGATATGACTTTGGATGTTGCTGGGACGTAAAGGACCAACAAAGTTATAAGCTCTCTCTCGCTCGCTCACTCACTCACTCACTCACTCACTCACTCACTCACTCACTCACTCACTCACTCACATCTCTGAGTGTATGTTACGCAGACCTGTGCCCCGACCTCGCAGCTTTCAGTATTGTCAAAGCTATTTTCCGTATAGACTACATCACGGTTCCGACTGCGCATGCGCTGAAAACGGCCTTGGGAGCAAAGCAAAGGCGTAAGGCCATTGAGTTTGCTGATACGCGCATTGAAAAACGTTAGTTTTATTCAAAATTAATAGAAATTCAAAACCCTAACTGTATCAATTTAATATAATCTTTTTGTTAAACATGTTTTCTATATGTGTTCCAAGCAGTTTGTGCCAAGGTGGTGTGGTTTTATCAATATTTTACTTTTTCTGTATGGAGATTACTCACTGCCCTTGACAATGCATTGAGTACTCTGGCTATGGCTCTAACACTAGTCTGAGTGCCTAGATCTTTCTAAATCTAAATGCACATGGCATAAGATGTGCTGATTATATTGATGTAAATGCAATGCTGGATAAAAGATTAATATCTTAATATATTATATATATTTTTTTAGTTGGTATTCTATGTTTCAAACAAGAGCTGAGATGAGCTGAAACTAGCACATTTCATAGCTGCACCCAGTGTATTAGCATGTGCCATGTGCTTTTCGGGGGGTTGTTTTGCTCTGACACATCCCACAATGCACCGCGCCACTGGAACCGTGATGTAGCCTATTCTTGAATGACTTTCAGTAAAATAACCAATTACACAATATCCACAAGCAAGCTTTACATGCTTGATAATAACCCCCCTTCAAAACCCCAAGCCTATTACATTGCAATATTATAAAGTTTTTTGAGACCGATGATTCCATAACCAAACAAACATATCTGTATTTCCACATTCAGTGTTCGATTCCGTAACAAATAGGGAAGAATACACAGGGTGAACAGGTGTACTCTCAGTAGTTCATAAAGTTGGTATAATTCCTAATCCATGAAGAAAGATCAATAATTCTAATTAGGTTTCACCTCGTTTTGCCAATTTCGCCAATTTCTGTAACAAGGGCGAGAAAGCGTATTAGCGTATTTACTCTTGCAATCCGTAACAAATACGGAAGGTGCACAGGTCTGGGCCCGTATGCATGATGCGGTGTTAGCTTACACTCGGTGTGTTTGCGCTAACACCACTCCTTGCGTACTGAGTTTTCGTCGCTAACCTAGAAATCCCACCCAAAACCAGTTTTGGCTCGCTAACACCGCATCATGAATATGGCCCCAGGTTACGTGCCGAGGTAACTCCACTGAAATGCTTTAGATACACATACACGCACAATAAACATAAACCAATATTCGCTTCCTTTAAAAGAAGAAAAAATGAAAACATCAACAAAAAGAAGAAACCAAGCGCTCAAAACAGCTCCAGAGTTAAAGCTGCATAGTCTGATGAAGACATAAATTTGTCAAAAGCAAAACAATTATCTAGATTTGATTTTACATATCTAACTTAGATGCTGGTGCACTTATTAAACATGTGTTGTTACATATAAGGGGATACTGAGTCACTTAGTAGAACCTATTACTGCAGAAGCCTATGGTGATGAGAGTTTTGGCAAGCTTGCCAACATTAATTGTGCATGTTTCCATTTAAAATATCTCAAAAGTTTGCGATTTAAAATAAAAGTTACTTCAAACTAAAGTAAGGTAGATTATAATGAACAACCTGATATCTTTATCTCAGAAAAAGTGAGAAACTCAAAACCATCGGACTATGCAACTTTAAGTGAATCTGTTCAGCGTTGGAGGATGCAACGCAGGAGACGAATTGGTTGTGGTGTTCCTTTCCCAGCAGTACAACGCGCACATAACCGTGTGTAAAATATTCCAATATACAGCATAGAAGGGAATGCAAATGTTCTATTACTGATCGGTGTACGTGACCAGGCGCATGTATACATGTATATATGTATGGGTTGGTGGTGCCTGAGTGGGATGTAAATAGACATAGTGGTGCTGGCCGGTCTGGGTGTGATTGCACTCAGGGCCTACCCCCTCTGCTGGGATAGGTATCACCACACTCCAAAGGTCAAGGTTGGTGGTGGCCATGGGGCCATACAGCTTGTGGTGGTGGGCAGACCACTGGTATCCATGGGGACCAGGAATGCTGGATCCCTATTGGTAGGGCAATGAATGCTTGATTCCCATTGGGGGAAATTATTTATTTGTTTGTTGTTTTACATCCTAGCAACATCTAAGGTCATATCAGGACTGGTACCGACTTGTGACAGTACGCACTCATGGTGACTTTATAGTGCTGCCCCACTGGGAAATCAGGCCATCGGCACCATGACCCAATATCCCACTCAGTGACATTATCTTGACACCGAGCCAACCAGCCCTTACCATATCCTAATAATGCCGATCACCAGGCTAGGAAGCGACAAGTATCAATTTTTAAGACATTGGTTTGACTCGACCGGGAACCGAACTCGCAAACTCCTGATCTTCAGCACGCGAGACCTTCATGCACCCCCCCCCCCCCTTGCCCCCCCCCATTATACTCTTCCATTCTCTTTGTCTGTATTGTTTTCACCATAGCCTGCCTACACAGCCACAGATTTTAGCATTAGACTCCACAAACTGATAACCACGGTGAGTGGATTAGTGGATTGGATTCTACACGTGGTTACCAGGAGCGTAGCTAGACCTTCAACGATTTGTAATCGTAATTTCGGCAGGGGGTTTAGGGGGCCGCTTAAGCTTAAGCTGGCGGATTTTACACATTTTAGACTTGAGTTTTCAACACTCCGGACTACTACATGCCTCCTCTCTCTCTCTCTCTTTTTATTATTTTTTAATTTAATTTTTTTTGGACAAAACGATGTGGACGTTTTGGCGTACGCGCGTATGCCTAGCTACACCCCTGGTTACCCCCCCCCCCCATACACACACTTGCACTACCCACCCCCACCCCCACACACCCACAGCGCCCTCTCACCACAGGATGTCAAACTAAAGCCCCAGCTCTGCTCCCAGAGTCACCACAGGCCTGCGTTGGTTGGTTGTTGGAGTTTTACGTCCTGGCAACATTTAAGGTCATACAAGCACGGGTACTGACTTGTGACAGTGCCCACTGTCACATCATCCTGACACTGAGCCAACCAGTCCTCGCCCTATCCTAATAATGCAGAGTACTTGTCTAGGAAGTGACAAGTATCAATTTTGTAAGTCATTGGTTTGACTCGACCAGGAATCGAACTCCCGCCCTTCCGCAGGGGAGAGCTGTGCTCTACCCATTCGGCCACCGCGTCCGGTATAATCCTGCGCACACGCCGGTCTTTTTTGATGCTGTTAAAAGTGGTTATTTGAGGACATTTCGAAGGCTGATTTGTTAGCATATGTATATCACGATATTTACTTGTACTTAATCAAATGACTCGAAATTCGTACAAAAGTACCGACATTCGTGGGATTTTGTACAAAAGTACCGACATTCGTGGGATTTTGTACAAAAGTACAGAAATTCGTGGGATTTTGTACAAAAGTACAGAAATTCATGGGATTTTGTACAAAAGTACAGAAATTCGTGGGATTTTGTAGAAAAGAAGAGAAATTCATGGGATTTTGTACAAAAGCACAGAAATTCGGGAGATTTTTTTTTGGGTGGGGGGGGGGGGGAGGTCGGTCGGTGACTGATCAGAACTTTCAATTTGCGTGAATCTCACGGGAATTTCCACTGTTATTCCCAAGACCTCCAGACGTGGAATGTACCGCAGTGTCTAGAAAGGAGGAAAGGGCACCCGGAACTCGGGGGAGGTGCAGCTTGACGGCCGTGTCACGTGACCAGCGGCTGCCTCTAGTCGTGTCCGGTGACCAGTGGCGCTCCCAAGCGGCGTCGGGTGTTATCAAAAGGGGACACCCTATTTTCGATGGGCGTTTGTCATGTATCAAACAGCCGGGCGAGAAAATGCGCTTGCCGATAAATACGGCGGTAAATACCCCCCAAATCACAGTCCCCTCCCCCCCCCCCCACACACACACACTTGCTATCCAGACCGCACTTCGTCCACACCTCTCTCTATCTCCTCTCTGCTGGCCTTGCTCCTCCTTGATAATGTCTGAAAAGAGTTCCAGGAGGGGGAGCCCGCCAGCATTTCACTTTCTACTCTTACTCTGTCTGTGTCTTTGGCTCGCCGGCCGGTCACCATACATCAAAGAGACACGGTCCTTTGACTCAACTCTCCTCATTTCTCTTTCCTATACTCTACCCTTTCTTTTTTATCCTGGGCTTACTTCTCCCCCTGATCAAGGGAGTTGCTTGCTTGGGTGGGGCCCTGTACCTTATCATTTCTCTCGCTTTGTTCTTGTTGCTGGAACCTGCTGGAACCTGCTGGACCCATCTTTACCCGTCCCTTCCTCCTGAACCCTTGCTGATGTTACTGGATACGAGTGCTCTGCTACTGCCGGACCGAAGTGATTCGGGGCCGCCCCAACGATTTGTCGTTTTGAATGTTATAAAGACATCCCCAGCTTCTACAACCGTCCCACCTGAAGATTAATCTTCAACCAAAGATTGGACCGATTTATCGGGGCCTTTCTATATTGCTGCAGTTTTGCAGCCGGTAACCGTCGTAAGGTTACAAAAACCCCCAGAAGTCAGAACTCCCCGTCCCAGCCTGCCCTGCGCGGCGTGGTGGTGCTCTCCCAGCACATCTGCAGGTCAAGTGTTGCTCTTGGGGAGTTTCCAGTCGCGTTGGCTGCAAATCTACAGCACTGTATGGGCACCACCAAAGGCAGTCCCATGTGGCTGGGAGTTGGCTTCCGGTGGGTAGTGGTCAAAGAAATTGCGCGGTGGGAGGGGGGGGGGGGCATTGGAGCAGTGGGGTGGGGTAGTGCGGGCCGGAGTGTGGACAGAAAAAAGTTGTAGCAGGAGCCCAACCCCAGTCCTCTAAGTAAGAGAGCAGGGGAGGGGGGGTCGTTCGTTGGTTGGTGTAGTTTTATACCCCAGCAAGACCCTAGGCCATACCAGGACCCCCCATCCCTGGGCCCCAACTTTGTGACAGTGCGCACTCAAGGCGACTTTATAGTGCTGCCTCACTGGGAGATCAGGCTGCCGGCACCATGACTTGGTGTCCCACACAGTCAAGTAACGCGCCAGCGCCCGCGCCACAGTGAGCCGCATCCGCTTGGAGTGTGGTGAGCTGGTCAGTGGCTGGTAGCCGGTGGGCGGCGGGGTTTATAGCCAGTCACAACAGGCGCGCGGGCAGGTTACCAGCGGCGGGTGGGGCGGGCGCTGTACCGGCGTGTCGTGTTTATGTGGGGCACTTAGAGGTCTGATATCAGCGGGTAACAGTCGCCGCGTTCGTGCGCTCGACCTGCTCATGCAACTGAATATGTGGAGGGAGAGTGCTGAGGTCGGTGGCTCCTGCTGTCTCTGTGGTAGGCTGCTACTACTAGTACTAGATAAAAGATTCACCCCGTAGTGCAGTAGCCTGAGTTCGCGTGAACAACCCTATATAAAAGCTGGCAAAAATTATCTACATGCTGGCTAAAGGAAATGAGCAGATAAATTCTTAATTTAAGACGCAAAATATATTCTTCACATTTATCTTAATATTTTAAAAATATAATAAAACATGTAGTTTAATAGACTTTAAAAGTCAAATCGACCGCATTCTGTCGTCGCCATCTTAGTCTCTTTGTATTCTCTCCCATTTCAGCAACTCTGTGCCGATATAAGTAGCCATTGGATACTGGAACCAGGAATTCCACTTCCTGTTTCATACTAAAGCAATTTTTGCATGCAATTAGACTATCACCCCTAAGTGCAAGCTTGGTGAATAATTGATCAAATCATGTAGATTAATAGCTTTTAAAGTCGAATCGAGAGCTTTGTGGGGTCGCCATCTTGTTTTGTTTTGCATCCTCCATCAATAGGATGCTTCAAAGCAAAAAGGGGTTTCCCCAGTCTGTGGGGAACCCCTTTGGGTTACGTGATGAGGGAATCCCACCTGTGACATCATTCAAACATTAGATTTGGAATTTGTTTGTCGTCTCAGTGGACTATACCGGGAAATCCCAATGCTGGGGTTTTACCTGCAAGACTGGGCTGTTCTCGAAGTCGTAGGCGCTTGGTCTCCCCTCCAGGGTGCTGAAGGCCACGTTGCCACCAGTAAGCGGGGAGAGGTCACTGAACTCGTCCGTGCAAATCGCCTTCCTCTCGTCATCTCGCGTGATCACGTCACGGTTAGGGTACCTGTCAGCGAAGCCAAAAGGCACATTTAGACGCGTCCCCTCCCATACATACCATGCGAACCTGGTGGTCGAGTCAAACCAATGACGTAAAAATGTATACTTGTTGCTTCCTAGCTAGGCGCTCGTCATTATTAGGGTAGGGCAAGGGCCTGATGGGGTGTAGGTGGGGTGGAGTAGGGGGGAATGGGTGTAGGTGTGTGTGGTTGGAGTTGAGGGGTGTAGTCGGGTATAGGTGCGTATGGTGGGTGGTGTGTGAGTGGTAGAGGCGTATGTTATTGTGGTGGGTGTGTAGGGGTGTGTGTAGTGGATGTATGTTTGTGTGGTGGGTGGGTGGTAGAGGTGTAGGGGTGTGGTGAGGATTGTAGTGTGTGTAGTGGGGGGATTTAGGGGGGTGTGGTGGGGGTGTATGGGGGTGTGGTGAGTCGGTATGGTGGGTGTGTGACGGGTGTGGGGGTGTGGTGGGGGCTTAGGTATGTGGAGGGTGTATGTGGTGGAGGGGTAGGGGTGTCTTGCAGAGCGGCACCTCACAATCTTTAGCATCCCTAATCCCCACCACACACCTACACCCCCACCAGAGCCCTAAACCCTGACCACACACCTCCCCACAAAGACCTATACCCCCACCTCACATATCTATACCCCCACACACCTATACCCCCACACCACACCACACCCACCTAAACCCCCACCACACACACCTACACATCCATAAACCCCCACCACACACCTACACCACCAACATACACACACCTACACCCTCACCACACCCGTAAACCCTCACCACACACCTACACCCTCACCACACCCCTAAACCATCACCACACACCTACACCCCCACCAAACACACCTACACCCCACCCCACAGACATACACCCCCACCAAACACACCTACCACCCCCACCACACACACCTACACCCCCACCACACACCCCTAAACCCTCACCACCCATTGGCACCAGTGCATAACCATGTCGGTCCTTGGCCCGAGTTGCGTCGCAGCGCCACCTATCGATTAACATGGATCTGTCTACCCCCATTTGAATTAACTTTTATTTTAAAGGGGAAACCTTGGGAGATTTTTAAAGTGAAATCAGCCGAAATTAACCTTGGTATCCACATTGAAACGCATTCAAAACGAAAGGTCCGACAAAAGAAACAAATTTTCAAAAGCGATACACTTATCTACATTTGAACCTACATATCTAACTTAGGTACTAGTGCACTTACCAAGTATTTGTCGCCATATAGAACTTAGAAGGGATAACTAAGCCAATTTAGTAGACCCCGTTATTGTGAAGCCTATGCGATAATAGTTTTGACAAGTATGCCAAAATTAACTTTGCATGTTTACACTTCAAATATCTCCCAATGTTGTAATTTCACATCAAAGTTACTTCAAGTTAAGGTAGATTATAACAATCAACCTGATATAGTAATATATTTATCTCAGAAAATGACACAAATTCAAAAGCATTGGACTATGAAAGGTTAGTGTCCAAGTTGGATATGTAGGTAAAATCTAGATAAGTGTTTTTTGGTCTCGAAAATTTGATGATTTCAATTTTCATCAGATTATGAAACTTTAAGCAATCACATTGAACCAGTTATACCCCAGTCACAGAACACTCCTGAACGCTTGCGACCACTTTGCGACAACCAAAAAGAGACGATCGCAAAGTGGTCAGAGAGCGATCAGCGACCTCCGAGTGACGATTTTGGTCACAAGGAGGTTGCAACTGGTGCACCAAAAACCTTGCAACCAAAACGGTCGCCCGGGTATCATCGACCATTTTCAGCGCTTGCGATCGGTCACAGACCATTACATTCCCTGCTTTTTATTTTGTTGCTTTGGTCGCAAGGAGGTCGCCGGCTTTTGGTCGCAAAGTGGTTGCAAGCCATAGTGTGACTGGGGCCTTATAGCGCTGCCTGGTGGCGAATGAGAAGTGCGGGTACCCGTATGTGAGGGAGCAGGTGTCGCTGTAGTACTGGTAGGGCACCCAGGGCCCACCCTCGTGGGATCGCTTGTAGATGGCGAAACTCTCGGGGCGCGACGAGTGGAACTTGAGACGCACGTAGGTGATCTCGAACGATTTGCCTGCAAGGGAGAAACAGAGGCACAGGTGGTTAGACTTAGTATAACTAAAATTTCCACAGTTACTACAAGTATAAGCTTACAATGAGAAATCATTTTAATACAGCTCATGGAATCTCTGCATCATGTGTATGCATAGCAATGGCATAGCTTCCATATACAGTATAACCCCGTTAAACCAAACTTGAAGGGACGCTAGAAATTTGTTTGGATTAACTGATCATTGGTTTAACCAAGCTTTGGCTTCGACTTTGGACTTGGCTTTGGCAAAAATGCGGGTGCATTATGAATGTAATATACAATGTATGTGGACACTGATTATTGTTTTTTATGTATATACAGTATAACCCCATTGAACCAAGCTCGGTTAAACCAAACGATCGGTTAATGCAAACTTTTTTTGGCCGCCCGGCAAAATACTACCGTTTATCATATAAAAAAATTGGTGAGGTCTCAGATGACCTTATAACCACATGAAAGTTTGATTTAACCATACCGGAAGTGGCCTGGGGTCCGATAATTTTGTTTGGATTAACCGACTTTGGTCTAACCAAATTTGTTATATGATAAATGGTAGTATTTTGCTGGGCCACCGAAAAAAGTTTGGATTACCAATCGTTTGGTTTAACGGGGTTATACTGTATCTAGGTACGCAGTTGCGTACCACCTGGGATTACACTTTAAATTCTTTTGTTTAAATATGATATAAATAAATGCATATGTGCTCTATTTCATCACCATTTTATTTCATCGCTGAAACAGTCACCGTACCACCTACACAACTACAGCTGCCAGTCTGGCAGCTGTAGTTGTGTAGGCAAGCTAATAGGAAATCAATACAGGCAAGGAGAGAAGGAAGAGTATAAAGAGTGAAAGAAGAGTGAGTAAAGTGAGAGCTTGCACCCTCAGGTTTATTATTATATATTGGTACATGGATCTGATATGGCATACCACCTGACCATGCTCTCCGATGAACAACAAGCCAGGTCCACCAATGAACAGTAAGCATTCTTGTGTCACCATGGCTAATGTGATCTACCCACCACCACCATGCCTTGTGGCTCTTGGCCTGCACCTGCCTTGCTGTGTGTGTGTGTGGTGATCCTCGACTAACAGTTGGGGGGGAGGGGGTAGTGAGTATAGCTCTTGAGCCCGTTCCACACTAACAATAGTGCCCCTCTCACACTATCTATTTAATACACAATGACTATGAACACAAGTAAAGAGTCACCAGCAACTACATAAATACATTAATGCACCTGGCCCTATACATCATTTACCTTTATAGACCATTTGTAATCCTTTATAGACTAGTTCACATTCCCCACCAATGCGTTTTATCGAAATATTTTACAACCTGAACAAAATTCCAAACCAAGAAACCACGAACAGGTATATCTCTCCCCATCTCTCTCCCTCGCCTCGTTCCTCACGTCTAACCAGCTACTTGGCCACTTTCAAACTTTTATCGGCAGGGTCTCATTCTCCTGCTAGAGAATTAAATTCATCCCAAACCAAGTTCCTGTCTTCCTCTCATTTGCGTGACCGACTATTTAATATATACAGTAAAACCTCTCTAAATCGACCCACTTTGAGTGGTCCATTTAGGGAGATGGTAGGTTTAGGGAGTTAGAATATGGTTACAATGGTATTGTTGGGAACCAAATAAAGTGCTCGATATAGGGGCGTGGTCGATCAGTGAAGGTGGTCGGTTAGAGAGGTTTTACTGTATACATATTCATATATAGATGAGCCTGTCTCAAAAGGTGATCACTCTTTTTTTTTTTGTCCATCGTAACGATTGACACAAAACAGCACCAAAACTGTTACACTGAAAACACAAGGAGATTTGCTTCAAATCAATATGTATTCTATTGGGATTATGAAACACCATGTAAAAAACAAATCAGTTTATCCTGAGCAAATGCATAAGCAGATAGTATGTTGATCATTACAATGGACAAAGTTTTGTCCCATATTTCTTAGCACCTTTTGAGACAGTCTCAGTTCTATATACACACACACATATATAAATTTGTAACCGGGTGGCCCTTTGTATAACCGACATGAGGAATTAAAGTATAAATTTAATATAAATTCTAAATCGGACCCGGTGTACATGCTTGTGGGGGTCATAGTTACCAACAATGGCCGGAAGACCAGTGGTGGCTCCACGCTGACCAAATACTTTGCCCGGAGGAATAAATGTATTTACAACAACAAAGAGGTTGCATTGTTCGGTGATTTTGAAAATGGCAGTATTTCATCATACTATCTCAACGTGATGCCTTTCAGTTTCACCCATGTCAGTAACAGCCAGCAATAATTGCATTAGTTACAATAATTACATTAGTTACAATAGTTAGATTAGTTACAATAGTAGCATTAGTTACAATAAATTCAAGGCTTATCAAGACCCTGCACTAGGTAGTGCAGTGGATAATAATAAATTATAGTTATAATTATTAAAAAAATATATTTAAAAAAAATAAAATAATAATAATAATACGACGCCGAACCCCAGCAGCACAACCAGAATTTGTTGAGGAGCCTGCAGATCTGTTGCCAGTGAACAGGGCAAGCACTAGGGGAGTATTTATTAACAACCAGCGAGGCGGCCGGAACGTAAACACACGCCGCCGGTGTCGTGGTTTAAAAGCCCGGCCAGATCGGATGCCCTGCCGTGGCTTCGCACTGAGGGGGAGGGGGGTACTTTGCACAACCCTAACCGTATAAATTTAATATAATCTATTCGTTGAATCTATATGTGTACCAAGCAGTTTGTTTCTAAGTGGTGTAGTTTTAGAGATATTTCACTTTTTCTGTATGAAGATTGCTCACGGCCATTGACAATGCACTGGCACTGACACTCAGAATATCCCAACTTTCACTATTATCTCTGTTTGTAATACTTTCAGCATAAATTGCTCTTAGGTTACATTAAATACTTCCGATCTTCCTCTTCAATCGCGCATTAAGATATTTTTAATCGCTCCAATGAAAGCTTTTAAATTTATTTTACAAATATAAATGCTTAGTCAACTGTGTTCATCCACGGGTGTTTGAAACTGGGGAGAATTTGACGCATGCGCAGACGACGCGCTTAAAATCCGCGCATGCGCAGAAGCCACGGCAGGGCATCCGATCTGGCCGGGCTTTTAAACCACGACACCGAGACAGTCAATGCATCACACTCACCCACCACACGGCATGAAGACCCGCGATAAACCACCACTCACGCGCATTGCTGGCGTTATATACGAACCCAATGTCTAGAATTTACCCACAGGAGTAGATTGCTTTTCTCTCTTTTTGTTTGTTTGCTTTTTCTTGTCTGCTGCTTTTTTATTGGCGTTCGCCATTTTGCGAATGATTAATATCGAATAGTCTGCGGGTAGGAGGCTTTCCAAGTTCCAGTGGAGGTAGATGGTCTGTTACTTGGATGTGTCTAGTGTGAGTGGGATATGCCTGGTGTGAGCAAGTCATGTCTGGCGTGAGCCAATCATATTTGGTGTGAGTTGCTCGTGTCTGGTGTGAGTCGATCATGTCTGGTGTGAGTCAGTCATGTCTGGTGTGAGTCGGTCATGGCTGGTGTAAGGTAGTCATGTCTGGTGTGAGTCCATCATGTCTGGTATGAGTCAGTCATGCCTGGTGTGAGTCAGTCATGTCTGACCATATGAGTCGTTCATGTCTGGTGTGAGTCGGTCATGCCTGGTGTGAGTCGGTGATGTCTGGTGTGAGTCAGTCATGTCTGGTGTGAGTTGGTCATGTCTGGTGTGAGTCAGTCATGTCTGGTATGAGTCGGTCATGCCTGGCATGAGTCGGTCATGTCTGGCATGAGTCAGTCATGTTTGGCATCAGTCCGGTCATGCCAGGTGTGAGTTGGTCATGTCTGGTGTGAGTCAGGCATGTCTGGTGTGAGTCAGCATGTCCTGTGTGAGTCAGTCATGTCTGGTGTGAGTCAGGCATGTCTGATGTGAGTCAGTCATGTCTGGTGTGAGTCGGTCATGTCTGATGTGAGTCAGTCATGTCTGGTGTGAGTCAGTCATGTCTGGTGTGAGTCAGTCATGTCTGGTGTGAGTCAGTCATGTCTGGTGTGAGTCGGTCATGTCTAGTGTGAGTCAGTCATGTCTGGTGTGAGTCAGTCATGTCTGGTGTGAGTCAGTCATGTCTGGCATGAGTCAGTCATGTGTGGTATGAGTCAGTCATGTCTGGGAGCTGCTTATATATGTGGTGTGAGTTGGTCATACCTCCCCTCCCTCCCTCATTCGCTATGACATAGCGGCTGGCCGGTGAATGGAATGTGGCAGGAAATGGGGTGCGGCCTGCCACATCTCTCTGTAAACCCTGCGCCCCCTGGTGTCGCTGCTGGTGACTGATGAGGTCGGCCCGAAATAGGTCAGTGGTGCCAAATTGCAGCGTAAACACAGCGCGGGGCTCCAGAATGTTGATGCCGCTTTAATGAGGCCTGCTCGCTCCATTACACAGCCGCACTGCTCAGATTAATGTGCAGTCTTGGCAGTCGCCAGAAACAAGCAGTCTGGATTGGGTACCAATGTTGTACCCAGGACCAGGGCTCGTACTAACATAGAACCTTAAGAAAACAACTAACATAGTAATAAGAATAGAACAAAAATACAATGCCAAGAGGGCCCAAAAAAACTAACATAGGCTATTAAACGTACCAACATACTATGTATCTGCTACTGAAATGCAGACAATCATATAACTTATCAGCAGCTACTGTTTGGTAAGACAACACCAACACTACAGCTGGCCAGCATTGAAAACAAGCCTGGGTACCCAGGCTTACATGCTATGGACAGAATAAATACAGCCTCAATAAAATAAAAAAATAAAAAAAGATGTTAAATTCAAGGCTATTTCAAGGCTGTTTTTGATAGGAATTCAAGACTATTTTCATTAGGATTTCAGGGGGAAAAAACAACAATGGCGAATGGCGATTCATACTAATTTAGATCAATTGGGACAGTTTAGAATGAAATTCAAGGCTTTTCAAGACTAATTCCCCCGAATAGCTTTTCAAGGCCTTGAAATGGGACAAATGAAGTTCAAAACTTGTCAAGGGTTTCCAGATCCCGTATGGACCCTGTAGGTCTGCATACAAGACTCCAACTCGCTGACAAATTGTTAAATTCAGGGATGAAAGGGGTCTCAGGTAAAAACCGCGGAAATCGAAGCTGAGAATATTATTACACCGAAGGCGAATTTCCGCGAAAACGCAGAATTTCCTCCATAGGTTTTGCACTGTCAGGGAATCGCGGGGGAAATGCCGGAAGTCAGATTTCAACTGTCCTTGTTTTGCCTATATTATGGTCCATATCTAACTTGTTCTTGTTAGGGTGTTTTGTTCTAGCAGCATCTAAGGTTATATACGATGAGATTTTAACTAACCAATTGTCATATTCATCCCAATTCCTTGACATTTTGTTTAACGTTAATCTGCAAATATTTATTTTGTTGAAGTTTGTTATGAGGTTCACTAATAAATTTGATGAAGGCAATCCATGTTTACTTTTTTTTAAACGCTGACTAATTTATACAAAACTGATTTGTCAGTTATTAGTACCATCAAGAGAAACCTGAAGCTGAGAGACATTAAGACCTACTCATGGACACAACTCTCACAGCAGAGATCTAAATGGAGAGCGGCAGTCAAGTAATGAAAGCAGTCTTTGTCGCATCGCGACTGACAGCATGGTGATGATGAGTTATCAGGATGTCTATGACACCTCGCATTCATATACAGATAATACTTAATAGTAGAATTGTTGGCATGGTGACACTCGACATTGGTTAAAACTGCATAATCCAATGACAGCATCAATTTTTTTAACCACTTCCCTAGAATAGACCCTACATATCAAATTTCGATACTGGCACACTTATTACACATGTATTGTTGTGTAGGAGGGACGAATAAATCAATTAGTTCTCTGTGGCGGAGTGGTTAGAGTGTCTGACTTTTTTCTAGGTCAGACTCCTAATCTGAGGGTCGGCGGTTCGATTCCCCGTGCCCCCAGCTCTGCCAATTTGGATTTCCACCGCTGTGTATAACTTACAGCATCATCAAAGGCCGGTTGCTCTCATACCATGTCTATGTGGTGTGGGAGGTTAAAAATCCCTTGGGTCGGTAAAAGTGTAGGCTCAGGCTTTCTCTCGACCAGCAGTGGAATGAGGAAGACCAGTCGTCTATGACTGAAATTTCCCCTGCTTAAACACCTAATGGACCAAAATAAATTATGTTGGACCGCTTACTGCCTGTAGAGGAATTGCGTCAAACGATTAGCACCACGTGACCAGTGCCTCGTCGGCCATCATGGTTGGATAGAAAGTACAGCTATAACACTGCCAATGCGGTGGCGGGTGTTAATATTGCTTCGATTTTGGGTTTAAAGCTGCATAGTCCGATGAAGCATCAAATTTTCAAAACAAAAACTCTTACCTAGATTTTATTCTACATATCTAACTTAGATATTTGTGCACTTATTAAACATTTGTTGCTGAATAGTAGGGCATACTGAGTCAATTTAACAGAACCTATTAATGCATAAGCCTCTGGTGTTAGAGTTTTGGCAAGCTTGCCAAAATTAATTTAGGATGTTTCCATTTCAAATATCTCAAAAGTTAGCGATTTAAAATAAAAGTTACTTCAAGCTAAAGTAAGGTAGATTATAATGAAGAAGCTAATATGTTTATCTCAGAAAATTAGAGAAACTCAAAACCATCGGACTATGCAATTTTAATTTGACCACATTTCACTTTTTGAGTAAGCTATGCTCATAAATAACACTATTTCAACCCACGAGTAAATATTCAAGGTTCTAAATAACAGAATTAGATCGTAGCAGTGAATAGATTTGTGCTTTTGTTTTGTTTACATTCGACAATAATATCGCCCCCGATGCGGCGGCGGCGTTCATATCGCTCATATTTTGGGTTTAATTGGAGCCGAATTTCACTTATTGAGTAAGTTATGCTGCGAAATAACATTATTTCAACCCCCGAGTGAAATAAGTGAAATTCGGTCAAATTAAACCCAAAATCCAAGCGATATGAACGCCGCCGCCACATCGGCATCGTTATTGCCGTTGTCACTGTACTTTCACTCGGATTTTGGGTTTAATTTGACCAAATTTCACTTATTGAGTAAGTTATGCTTCTAAATAGCATTATTTCAACCCTCCAGTGAATATTCATGGTTCTAAATAACAGAATTAGATCATAGCAGTGAATAGATTTCTGCTTTTTGTTTTATGTACACACACTTAATAGTAGAACGAACTGCTTCTATCCAACCACAATGCAGGAGTAGTGTGATGGCTACGTCACATACAAATCCTCAATAAATAAAGTATAATGCCAATGGTGTCAGAATATCAATGTGAACACTGAAATTAATTGAGCATATTCCCGCTTAAAATATCTCCAAAGGTGTTCAACGCACAGAGCACGCCAACGTTCAATGTACAGTGCAGCTGTTGCAGTTTCCCAGGGACATCAGTTTCCCAGGGACACATCGCTTTTGCACACGCGTCAAACTCGAACAGCATCGTCACTAACCTTATAAATTTAATATAATGTTTTTGCTAAACATGTTTTCTATATGTGTACCACGCGATTTGTTTGTAGGTGGTGTCGTTTTAGAGATATTTCACTTTTTCTGTATTGTCTGTATGAAGACTGCTCGCAGCCATTGACAATGGCTTGAGTTTGACGGTACGCGCAGTGCAAAACATCAGTTTTATTACAAATTAATAGAAATCCAGAACCCTAACCATATCAATTTAATATAATCTTTTTGCAAAACATGTTTTCTATATGTGTTCCAAGCGGTTTGTGTCTAGGTGGTGTAATTTGAGAGATATTTGACTTCTTCTGTATGAAGATTTGCTCACGGCCGTTGACAATGCATTTGAATGGAAGTGTCCCTGGCAAACTGGTGTCCCTCGGTGTCCCTCGGAATCCGCATCACCGCCAGACTGGGATTGTTCTAATCTAAATCTCCCCCAAAAGCATGATGGGATAGGTTGAGACGCCCAATCCACCATAACAGGATATGGCGTCATACACTTAATACCGGACATGAGTCACTAATAATGCCACATTCTCTAGAGATTAGTGTGCACCTCCGTACATAGATAGACCACTACCGACTGATAACCAGCGAACATTCGTTACGTCATAACCAATCGATGATACGTCATGTCCCTCGAAACTCACTGAATATGTATAATTATCAAGCACCCACTGTATACCATTAAAACCAAACTTGAAGGGACCCTAGAAATTTGTTTGGATTAACCGATCATTGGTTTAACCAAGCTTTGACTTTGACTTGGCTTTGGCAAAAATGGGGGTGCATTATGAATGTACAATGTATGTGGACACTATGATTATTGTTTTTTTATGTATATATATACAGTTTAACCCCATGAAACCAACCTCGGTTAAATCAAATGATCAGTTAATCCAAACGTTTTTTGGCGACCTGGCAAAATACTACCATTTATCATATAAAAAAGTCTCAGATGACCTTAAAATCACATGCAAATTTAGTTTAACTGTACCGGAAGTGGCCTGGGGCCGACAATTTTGTTTGGATTAAGCGATACTTTGGATCAACCGACTTTGGTTTCACCAACTTTTTTATATGATAAATGGTAGTATTTTGCCAGGCCGCCGAAAAAAGTTCGGCTTAACCGATCGTTTGGTTTAACCGAGCTTGGTTTTTTTTTTTGGTAAATATTTTTATTCATCTGAATACATATTTTGTCAGCGCCGGGGCACTGGTCTTCCACCCGTCGGAGTGGTCGCATTTCATCTGTACATAGTGGAAGTGGAATGTGTTGCATTGTGTGCAGCACAACCCATTCTGAACATTGGGGGAGCAGCCTATGCTGCATAGTGTACAGCATATGTACTTTAACGGTGTTGTACTGTATATCACGTGTTGTGCTGGTAGGTTGTTGGAGTTTTACATCCTGGCTACAACTAAGGCCACGTACCGGTCGCAGTGGCCTATCGGTAGAGCGCGGATAAAAAGTATGGAAGTGATGAAAAGGATGAAAAGGATTTAAAAACACGGGGGGGGGTCTTAGCAGCCACTTGATATGACCTATATGTTGCCAGAATGTAAACCCCAACAAGAACAACAACAATAGATATATTTTGTTTAACTGACAGTGCAGTCCTCAGCTAAAGCTGCACAGTCCGATGAAACATCCAATGTTCAAAACCGAAAACAATTATCTAGATATGATTCTAGACACCTAACCTAGATACTAGTGCACTTATTAAGCATTTGTTGCTGCATATAATATACTAACATCAAGTAAGATATTAATACAAACAAGGAAGCGTATTCTTCAGTGTTATGTGTGGTCTACTCTAATGTATGGGGCTGAGACATGGACAATCTCTAAGCAATGTACAAACGTTTAGCAGCATTTGAGATGTGGACTTATCGAAGGATGATGAAAATATCATGGACAAAGAAGTTCTCAGAAAAGTTAAAAATAAGAAAAGCTTGTTTGCCACTATACAGACAAAGAAACTTATTTATTTTGGCCACATCATTCGTCAGAGTTCAATATACCATACATTGTTGGAAGGGAAGGTGAATGGCAGCAGAGGGAGACCAAGAACATCATGGTTTACAAATATTTCACAGTGGACAGGCTTGAATTATTCACAGTCTATCAGAACAGCACACCATCGGGACAAGTGGAGAACCATTGCATCCAACCCTCGACTAGAGGACGGAACTATTGATTGATAATATACTATTACTAAGCCAATTTATTAGAACATGTTACTGCTACAGTTTATAGTGTCAAAGTTTTGATCTGCTTGCTAAAATTAATATAGCATCTTTGTGCTTCAAATATATCAAAAGTTAGCCATTTAAAATAAAAGTCACTTCGAACCTATATATGATTTAACCCCTAGTGTACTTTACTGCACACTACATCTTGATGCAAATACCTTGCACTATGTTGAATACCTATGCTGTACACACTATACAGCATAGGCTGCTTCCCCACTTTTAATGTTCGGAATGGGGTGTGCTGCACATTCCACTTCCCCATCACCATGTACAAACCAAATGTGATCGATTCAATGGCTGGAAGACCAGTGCCTCGGCGCTGACAAAATATGTATTCAGATGAATAAAATATTTACCCCCCCCCCCCCAAAAGTAAGGGAGATTACAATGAACCTACAAATCTATCGATAACAAAAAATGACAGAAAGCCAAAACCATCGCAGTATGCACCTTTAAGGCAGACAGTCGAGCCACGGCCCACCAGCGGGACGCCCAATGGAAGGTAACCATGCCAAAAGTAGCCAGATAACACACCACACAGCTATGTACAAGCCTATGATATGTAAATAGGAGTAGGCTAGTCTAGTAATAAGAGTAGAAAAATAAATACATATATACCAAGAAAATCCAAAAAAACTAACATAGGCTATTAACCATACCAACCAATTATCTATCTGCTCAGGGATGAAAGTAGTCTCTGGGAAAAAAAGCGGAAATTCGGACATTTTCCCATATGTTTAGCATTGTCAGGGAATCGCGGAAAATTTCCGGAAGTCGGGTTTCATATATATTGGTATACGCTGATCGTGCTGCGCCGTTTGAAGCATTATTAGTAGCATACACTGATATCGCTGCGGTGTTTAGAGCATTTATTAGTAGTATACGCTGATAGTGCTGCAGCATCTGCACCACGTAGTGGTATAGATCTACGCTGATGGTGCTGCAGGGTTGAAAAATCCCGGAAATCCGCGGAATCGCGGAGATCTTTCATCCCTGTCTGCTACTGAAATGCAGGCAATCAAATACCTTATCAGCAGCCACTGTGTGGTAAGATAACACCAACACTACAACTGGCCAGCATTGAAAACAAGCCTGGGTACCCGGGCTTATATGCTATGGACAGTATAAATACAGCCTCAATAAAAAAGAATTAAAATTAAAAAACCAGTCGGAATCGGCCCGGTTAAAGCCGAGCATTGCCCGGTAGAAGTTGGGGGCGCCTCCCCGCCCCCAGTCGGATTGTCGCCGTCAGCCAGCTACGACAGCCGATGACAAATCACAATGCACTCAGGTACACACTGCACACAGGCACAGCTCGGCCAGAACACTCAGCGGCGTGTGTTGGGGAACCACACTTCGCGGTGAATTCTGGGAGGACATGGGGTAGTAGAATCTCCCCCCTCCCCCATCGCGCGCACACACACACACACACACACACCACACTTCTACTCACCCAACTCTGTTCACTCACCCTTCAATTCACAACCACACCGTCACTCACTCACTCACTCACTCACTCACTCACTCACTCACTCACTCACTCACTCACTCACTCACTCACCCATCCACACACACTCATAAGCCGTGTTTACACGGGCAATTGTGAAGCGAATTAGGCAAATCGATTTATATGAAGTGATGTAGTGGCGCGTTTAGACGACAAATTTGAAACTGTGTCCGTGACCGGGAACCAGCAGCCTTAGTGGTGAGCCTGTACCCGGCGAGCACCGCTATTTGACACTATCGGCGCCCGGGGACCAGCAGCCTTAGTGGTTAGCCTGTAGCCGGCGAGCACTGCTATTTGTTTAGTTTACATTCGTCGATTCACAATATGAATAACGATGCCGATGTAGCGGCTACGTTAATATCGCTTGGAATTTAGGGTTAATTTAATTAAATTTCATTATTTGAGTATGTAATTCTGTTAAATATGATTGCATTCAATAGATTTCGGCCTAATCGGTCCCTAACACCAGTGTATAGTTACAGCTGAGCCTGTAGCCGGCGAGCACCGCTATTTTACACTATCGCCGCCCGGGAACCAGCTGTATCGCTTCATCTATACTACCTCGCAAGGTGGTTTACATCTACCGATTTATATCAATCGATTCGGCCCTAAAACGCCACAGTGTCGCGTTTACATGGCAAATGTAAATCGATCTAGGCAAGTGGTTTTATATGAAGCGTTTTAACTCGCCTGTGTAAACACGGCTATACACACAGGTACCCACCCGCCCGCTTGTTCTCACGTACACTCACCACCTGCTCTCCACACCTTTTTCAAACACTGTTGCCACTACACACCGTATTTCACACCCACCCACCCACACACACACACACACCGTATTTCACACACACACACACACACACACACCTCAACACCAATCCAACCCTTCCATCTTGCTCGTTTCACATTCCACCTGTCCCACACGTCACGGTCCACCAACGACTAACAAATCGCCATCCACATCACAACTGACACAAATGCACAGATTAAACGACATCTCATTTACCACCTTCAAGTTAAAGCACTCAGTCAGCAGTCAAGGGCTGAAGCAGGTTTCTAGTCAATCTGTTCAGGGATTAATAATAATATTTGTATTGGCGTCTGCGTTGTTCATCCTCCAACGCTGAACAGATTCACTTAAAGTTGCATAGTCCGATGGTTTTGAGTTTCTCTCATTTTCTGAGATAAACATATTAGGTTGTTCATTATAATCTACCTTACTTTAGTTTGAAATAACTTCTATTTTAAATCGCTAACTTTTGAGATATTTGAAATGGAAACATGCTAAATTAATTTTGGCAAGCTTGCCTAAACTCTATCACCATAGGCTTCTGCAGTAACAGGTTCTATTAATTGACTCAGTATCCCTTTATATGTGACAACAAATGTTTAATAAGTGCACCAGCATCTAAGTTAGATGTGTAGAATCAAATCTAGATAATTATTTTTGTTTTGAAAATTTTATGTTTTTATCGGACTATGCAGCTTTAATCAGGGATGATAGTGGTTTAAGGCAACACAAAAAAGCGGAAATCAAGCCGAGTTTATTATCCCGACGGCAAATTTCCGTTTACGCCTATATCCAAAATGCCCGCAGGCTGTGAAAAAAACACCCGGAAATCGGCTTACAAACGGATAAATATCGCTGTTAATATTACTCTTATTAGGGGGCGGTGAAACAGACCCCTACATCGCTTAGGGGGTCAACGCTCGTGCCGCACGGGTCCACGAGCGCCGCTTTGACCTTTGACCCGGACGACGTGACCCCGCCCACCCTTGACCCCCACGGTCTGTGTTATTAAACACTAACTGACCATTGATGATGCCTCGCTAATAATATCAAAGTGTATTGTTTTTACACCTCTACTCATAACAATAAGGGCTGTGTCAATAACAATCAGCAAATAGAACAATCATAATTACATAGCAAGTTATATGCTGTAGTAATTGTAGAGGATTACACATATTGTTATCGTTAACTAAAATTAATTGATTTTGACTAGTTATTTTATGCGCCTGTCACACCTTACCGGATTGAGCAACGGACATGAACCGTACAAAGAATTGTCTAGTCCAGTACTGTCCGGTGACAGAATGTATCGAAATGTAGCGAAATGGAGCGTAATTGGGTCAATTGCCGCCGGGCCACCGGACAAGTACCGTACATGTACCGGACGAGAATCGGACACGTAACGGATGGGTACAGGACATGAACCAGACAAAACGGACAAACTGGACACCAACCGGACACCAACGGATGGGTACCGGACACGTAGGGATGGGTACCGGACATGAACCGGACAAACCGGCCACATTATTCTGGCAGTGTCCGGTAGAAGTTTTGTGCATGTTCAAAACTTGTACCGGACTCCGCCGGACACCACCGGACACCGCCAGATGGGTACCGGACATTGCCATATTTCACCGGACAGTGCCCGGTTCCCCAGTCCAGTAAGGTGACTGGGCCTTTAATTTCATGAGCGTTACCATGACCTGAAACCTTGGGTGGGGATGATGCCGACTTGGTGAAACCAGGGGTCAGGAGATCTATCCGTCAGTAATGAATGATATAATGTTCTGTTATTAACATGCAGCAGAATATGGATTATTATGGTAAGAAAGAAGCCACGAGGGGCACCAGGGAAGCTTTAGTGGCTTGCCGGTCTCGATCGCGTCCAGTGCCCATGCCAGGGGACTGGCCGCGAATTGCACGCCCCATTGCGCTGAAGCCAGTGCTGTGTCGTTATCCTTAACTCTCGTGGGCAGTGTGGACGGTTCAGTCTTGTTTTGTGAAGCCCATTCACGTTCGCTGGTCTGGCCAACGTGGTGTAAAGTTCTGCAGTCGCTGTTCTGGTCATTGGCAGTACCCACAGCGTGTTCACCAGTTTTGCTGTGTTCACTGCCAGCTTGGGCCCTTCCGCATCCTGTGGTACCTTTTCCACAGGTATAAATTGTTCTAGGTAGGAGGCTGCCATTGGCTCAGCCCTGCCTGCAACTGCCGGTGCTGGGTCCCTCCCTGTGACCCCAGCTGACCTCGGTGCCAGGGTCATCCGTCTCACCACTGCTGGGGCCGTATGTATGACGTGGTGTTAGCGAGCCAAAACGGGTTTTGGCCGGGATTTCCAGTTTAGCAGCGAAAAGTTGCAGGCAAGAGTCAGTGATAGCGCTAACACCATGACCGTAAACTAGGGTGCGGTAACCCTGTTCCATAGCAGGTTTAAGGGCGGTGTTAGGTACCGATTAGGCCCAAATCTATTCAATGCTATCATATTTAAACAAATAACATAGTAAAAAAGTGAAATTTGGTCAAATCAACCCCAAAATCGAAGTGATATTAACACCACCGCTACATCGACGGCGATATACATATATTGTCGAATGTAAAGAAAACAAATCGCCACCGGCACCCCGGCGGCGATATATTAGACCCAAATCTATTCAATGCTATCATATTTAACAGAATAACATCCTCAAAAAGTGAAATTTGATCAAATTAACCCCAACATTGAAGCAATATTAACGCCACCATCGAAATTTGGTCAAATTAAACCAAAAATCTACGAGATATTAACGCCGCCGCCACTGCATCGGCGGCGATATTGTCAAATAGCGGTGCTCTCCAGGAACAGGCTCAGCAATAACAAGCCTTGCTGGTGCCTGGAGTGTGGAGAAGGCAAGCTGGCTGGTACACGCCGGTACCAGTTAAGAGGGATACACCAAATCTATAAATAACTGCACGTTTACCTAACATGAAGGATTTAGGCACCCGTACATACTGCGTGACCTACTTCGCGAGGGTGGTGATAGCTACCCAGTGTTAGGGTTTAACACCACATGACGCTAACACTGCCTCGCCCCTCTGAGGTCACCACTGTCCCGGGCGACAGGGGCCCTTTCTCCGTCACAGAGGTGCTCCCTCGCTTCTGTGCTCATCCTGTGTCGGCTCCCATCTCCCGGTCCTCCATTTCGGCCTCCGACCCTCTGTCTGGCTCATGCAGCAGTGATATGTAGCCTGTTTCAGCTGTGGGGCTGCCTCTCTGCTACCTCCAGAAATTGTGTGAGGATGCTGGCGGCCCTGTTGCCTTCCTCCTCCTCCACGGCTGTCGGCTCCAGTTGGATGACCGGTAAGGGTGTGCGGGACATGTAGCGTGCCATCTTTGGTGGCAGGAGCACGAGTGTTCCTTAGCTAGTGCCAGCCACCCGTAGGCGGTTAGGGTTAATTAGTTACTTAATGCCCAGGCCTCTCCACAGTCAAGGGGTCAGCTGTGGCTGCCTAATTAGATTAGGCACCCAGGCCTGATTATCGTCCCCACGATTATTGCCCAGAGGCACCTCGGCCTGTCAGCGGCGGCCCCACCTGCTGGTGTTCTTCCCAGTTCCTCCCCTTCCCCCCTTTTCCTCCTGCCGCGCTGCCAAGGTAAGGGTGGGGTCAGGAGTTTGTGGGAATGTGGGAGTGCTTGCTTGGGGTGGTTAAGACGGTTACTGGTTGCAGAACTGCAACATTATAGAGAGGCTCCGATAAATCAGCCCAATCTTTGGTTGAAGATTAATCTTCAGTAGGGGCGGTTGTAGAAGCTGGGGACATCTTTACAACGTTGTAACGGCGAAGCGTTGGGACGGCACCGAATCTCTTCGGTCCGGCGGTAGTTGAGCACTTGTATCCAGAAGACAGCAGAAGGGTTTCGAGGAAGGGCGAGAAAGATGGCTGCAGCGGTGGTTCCAGCAACGAGAACAAAGCGAGAGAAACGTAAAGGTACAGGGCCCCACCCAAGCACACAACTCCCCTGGTCAGGGGGAGAAGTATGCCTGGGAGAAATAGAAAGGGTAGAGGCTAGGAAAGAGAAATGAGGAGAGTTGAGTCAAAGGACCGTGTCTATTTGCTCTATGGTGACCAACCAGTGAGCGATAAACACAGACAGAGTAAGAGTAGAAAGTGAAATGCCACCGGGCTCCCCCTCCTGGAACTCTTTTCAGACATATCAAGGAGGAGCAAGGCCAGCGGAGAGGTGTGGACGAAGTGCGGTCCGGATAGCAAGTGATGTGGGAGTGGTCTCGCGGGGAGGCCTCCCCCTCTTCCCCTCCCTGCCCCCACCACCCCTGGTGGCTCGTGTCCTTGGACATGTGTGTGTGTGGGGGGGGGGGGGGGGGGTTAAGCCCTGGATCCATGGATTGCAGGCGGACAGCTTCCTGAGCTAGCTAGCCCTGGCTTCTACTGGTGCAGGCACAACGGATCTGGTCAGCCCATAGGTGCCTAGCGCATAGTGCTACAGTGTAAAGTGTGCCGATCTATACACTACTTTACCGTGTAAAGTCTTCCGATAACGGGTGTCACACACCCATGTAATCAGGTCCGATAGCCAGCCGGGAAAGCTGGGATACTCACCTCACCTGGCCGCTAATGTGCCCGATGACCCCCAGGGTGGGTGCCGGTGCGCCGCCCCCCCCCCTGTGGTTCCTCCTCTCGGTGGCGCTTTGACGTCCAGCTCTCGTGATAGCTAATCCAAAAGTGACGAGAGCTCGGCTGATGCGACATCCTGTAGCGGCTGGCCCTCATGGCCTGATTACCATCATAATAGCTGATACACATGTGCTACTCCATTCAAATGCACTGACGACATCACACGTGGGACCAGTGTATAACATCATGCCATAACCCATATCCGTCCAGCAGGCTATGAAGCAATTAATTATCTATCGCCATTTCCGTCATTTGAACCAAAGCTATATGGACTATGAGCAAATGAGCAATTTATTTATTTATTTTTAAATGGAAGTGTGATAACCTGACACCAGTATAGTAGTGGCACTGAACAAAGATGGCCACTGGGGTGCGTTTGTGTGTATACCTGTTCGCGCCGACAGGGGGCGCTATCTGTTTCCGGGGTCACGTGCCCTTCCACTCTACCCGCTGGTTCCCGTCCAGAATGAGAGAGTTCTTTTATATACACCCAGGCACAGATTCCCCTCCACAATAAGTGAGTTCCTCTATAACATAAGCTTACACCCAGCCACATAAGAGGAGAGTACTTGTCCTTACACACATACATTTGCTCAGAAAATGTACTCCAATCATACTAGTAGTAAGAGTAATATCATGGAAAACAAGTCAGTTCATCAGTTTTCACGTCGTTGATTCTTATTTTTATCGTATAATGATGTCCACACTGATACTTTCAACCACCTGGTTGTTGTTGTTGAAGATTTATACTGCCTATCATGGATAAGCCTGAATAGGCTTGTTTTCACCATTAGACAGTTTGTCGATAGAAAGCCCGAGCCTACACTTTTACCGACCCAAGGGATTTTTAACCTCCCACACCACATAGACATGGTGCTAACATTTTCCCACTGTGGTGACACTAGCATTACTTCATCTCAGCACTTCACACGACAGCGCTACACAAAAGAAGAGGCGATCTTCTCCACACCCACCATCCTCAACATTCTGCCCAGCCACCCTAAAAATTCTCCACATCCACCACCCCCATCTTTTCCATACCCACCCATTCAACCTCTATTACCTCCACACACACATGCTGGTGTGCTCAGTGTCAGGATAATGTGACTGAGTGGGATACCAGGTCATGGTGCCGGCGGCCTGGTTTCCCAGTGGGACAGCATTATAAAGTCGCCATGAGTGCGCACTGTCGCAAGTCGGTACCCGTCCTGATATGACCTTAGATGTTGCTAGGACGTAAAACACCAACAAACAAACAAACCACACACACAACCGTAAACTTTCTCCACACTCACTCACCCTCAAGTTTTACAACACTCACTATCCTCAATTTTCTCCACACCCATCGACCCTAAATTGTATCCACACTCACCACCCACAAATGTTATTCACACTCACACCAAGTTCTGACATCACCCGCTGTCACTTGTCCACACATACACCCCCCCCGCACTTTCGCACCTAACCCTCAACTTTTGCCACATCACCACCCACAATTTATCCCACTCACACCCTAAGTTTCAGAGCCAATGCCCTCTTTTAGGTTTGAAGTTATATTTGTTTTTGTTTTAGTTCACAACATCTAAGTATCAGGACGGTACCGCCTTGTGACAGTGCGCACTCATGCGACTTTATAGTGCTGCCCCACTGGGAACCATGCGCCAGCACAGACCTGATATCCACTAGTACATTATCTTGACATGAGCACAGTCCTTGTCTATCCAAATAATGTGGAGTCGCTGAAGTGACAGTCAATTTTCAAGTCATTGGTTTGACTCGCCCAGGGTTTGAACCCACGAACCCATGGTGTACCAATACGGGAGACGGACGCTTTAACTGATTCGGCCATCCCGTCGTGAAAGTGTATGTGTTGAGCACGCTCTAAGATGGGCGCCAATATCGCCTTTGCCAATTAGTTGGTTGTTGGAGTTTTACTTCCTGGCAACATCTAAGATCATGTCAGTATAAGTACCGACTTGTGACAGTGCGCGCTAATGGCGGCTTTATAGTGCTGCCCAACTGGGAGACCAGGCCATCAACACCATGACCTGATATCCCAATCAGTCACATTATCCTGACACTGAGCCAACCAATCCTTGCAATATCCTACTAATGCTGAGCAATTTTTACGTCATTGGTTTGACTCGACAAGGGTTCGAACCCGTGGGTTCGAATCCCACTATTTACCAAAACGGCTTATTAGTAATAATAATGTGGTGGGTAATGCAAACAAAGATTCGATTCCAGAGTCCTAACCATTAAACTATCTATGATCCCTGATGCAACCACCCTATCTCACATGGCGAATCAAAACAATGACTAATAATAATAATAATAACAATAATAATAATGTATATAATTAATTTTTAAACCGTTACATTTCACCATTATCTTCTCAAATGCAATTTCTTTTAAACTATTAAAAATAACCGAGTCCTCTGGTTTTGAGTTTCTGCCATCACCCAGGGATGAAAATGGTCTCCGGGGAAAAAAAGCGGAAAAGCGGAAAAGCGGATATTCTCCCATAGGTTTAGCATTGCCAGGGAATCGCGGAAAATTTCCGGAAGTCAGGTTTCATATACATTGGTATCCGCTGATAGTGCTACGTCATTTGAAGCATGTATTAGTACTAGTAGTATAGGCTACACTGATAGTGCTGCAGCATTTGGAGCATTTATTAGTAGTATATGCTGAGAGTGCTGCGGCATCTGCACCACATATTAGTATACGCTGATGGTGCTGTGGGATTGAAAAATCCCGGAAATCCACGATAGATCTTGTATCCATGATCACCGTTTAGATAAATATATTAAGTTGATTGCTGTAATGTACATTACTTTAGTTTGAAATAACTTTTATTTTAAATGGCTAACTTTGAAGATATTTAAAAGAAAAAAACAGGAAAATTAACTTTGGAGTGCATGTCAAAATTTGGACATTACAGGCTTCAGCAATAACAATTTCTATTAAAATGACTTAGCATTTCCTTCTATGCAGCAATAAATGTTTAATATTAATGTCATGAGGATGATGAAAATGGGAAATATTGCGCCTAGAGCGGGATTCGAACCCACATCTCTTTGCATTCCGGGCCAGTGTGCTTACACCACCTAGGCTCCCTGATATCAACACACTACCTATGCCTACTGTCCATGTGGTTACTTGCCTGAGAGGTCAGTGCAGCCTACTACACTTGTCCCCCTGGAATTGTAAGGCTTTTAAATGGTCATTTAATGCTTACATATATACAGGCAAGGCACTCACACATACATACACAGGGTAGGTTCATCAACCATACAGCGCATAGCTTGTACAGGATCATGGTCACGGGAACCAGTGCCAGGGGGTTGATGAAAATGGGAAATATTGCACCTAGAGCGGGACTCGAACCCACATCTCTTTGCATTCCGGGCCAGTGTGCTAACCATTACACCACCTAGGCTCCCTGATATCAACACACAACCCATGCCTACCTGTCTATGTGGTTACTTGCCTGAGAGGTCAGGGCAGCCTAATAACGGCACCACTATGTAAATTGGATACGTAGAATCAAATCAAGATATAAGTGTTTCAGTTTAGAAAAGTTGATGCTTTTATTGGACTACGGAGCTTTAAAGGCCCTGTCACACTATGATGTGACGATGTCAGTGTAGGGAGAACGTGAAAAACATCGAACTTCTCGGCGTAGTATGCAAATTTGGGCACAAGTTGAACGTGGATGCAGCGTAGTTGATGAGAGCGTAACATCGGTAAAGCATAGCGATATCGTCATTCAACAGGAGAGGACAACGTAATTACGCTCACGGAACGTTATGAACATTATTCCATTGCCAGAACTACGTTGCTTTACATTACGTGACGTTACATACGTCATGACACGGTGGCGAAATGCTGAACGTACACTGAACGTACGTTCGGTGTACATTCAGCGTATGTTCTGACGTTCCCATTACGCCGCGTGGACGTTTCCACTGGCGTTAATGTGGGTCGACATAGTGGAACGTAGTAGAACGTAGTTAGCAGCGTTTGACTAATGACCGTTTAACGTCATTGACGTTCGCAGAACGTGTACAGAACGTATGGCGAACGTAAACCCTTATGTTCCAGTCACGTCGAAAGTTTTGAACAGGTTCAAAACCTTGACGCACGCCGACGTAACACGACATAACGTGACGTAGCTCGACGTCAGTCTAACGTCAACGTATGTCAACGTAATGACAAAAAGTGCCCATGCCAGGCTTACGTTGGCTCGTTACATCATAGTGTGACAGGGGTATAAGTGTATTTCAAGGCTTAGCGCTCCCCCATGAACCTCCACCCCCTCCCCCAGCAACACTACCCTGTGAACAAGCTGGTCAATTTGTTAGTGACACCTGGGGCGTTTCTCGGGTGACCTTTCACCGCCCTTTCACCCTCAGCCCTGGCTGACCACTGATCACGGACTATAGAACTCAAGTCTAAAAAAAAAAAGAAAAAAGACTTGATTATTTCCGCTTCTATGCACCACCACTAACACCCGCCAGGTGTCGCCATTGAAGACTATAGGAGGCAGCAGTGCGAGTCCACATTACACTGCGCCCTTAGTGAACGCACCAGACTCAACGAATTTGATTGATTGTTTCCCTATGTCCTCCAACAATTAAATAGGAAGGGTCATCTCAAATAACTCCCAGAATGCATCGTAATCACTGGGCCAGAAAAAAGGTCATCTTAAATTTAACTCCAACAATGCATGAGGAGTAGGAGGAGGGTGGGGTAGGAGGCTCCTATTAAAGTTGCAGAGTCCGATGCTTTTGAGTTTCTGTAAATTTTCTGAGATAAATATATCAAACTGATTGTTATAATCTACCTTACTTTACTTTGAAGTAACTTTAATTTTTAAATGGCCAACTTTTGAGATATTTGATGTGCAAACATGTCAAATTAGTTTTGGCAAGCACGCCGAAACTCTGGCACCGTAGGCTTCAGCTGTAACAGGTTCTGTTCAATTGTCTCAGTATCCCCTTCTATGTGACAACAAATGTTTAACGAGTGCATCGATATCTAAGTTAGATGTGTAGAATCAAATCTAGATAATTGCTTTGGTTTTGAAAATTTGATGTTTCATCGGACTATGCAGCTTTAAGAGAGGTAGGGGTGAGGTGGTAAGATGGTGGAGGATGGGGTAGGAGAGAATCAAAGTGTGTTTATTGTGTGTGTTGTGTGTGGAAGGTGGGGTGCGGGTGAGGGTTCTAATGCCTGGTACACACCTACCTACCGTATACGATCTAAAACTGCCCGTTTCGCACACAAAAATCGCTAGGTGTGCGCTCCCTGCGCACACCTAGCGATTGCGATTCACGCATAAAACCTCAGTTTTAGGCCTAAAACCGGCCGATTACGATTGCGATTCGCGATTCGAAAAATGAATCGGCCCGTTTTCAGTTTTAAGCTGGTCGGGTCGAGTCGCGGGTTTTAGTGCGCGAATCGTATACGGTAGGTGTGTACTAGGCATTAATGTGCGAGGTTGTGTGTTGTATGTGTGTGTGTGTGTGTGTGCGTGTGTGCGTGTGCGTGTGCGTGTGTTTGTGTGTGTGGACAGGAGGTTGGAGGGAATTGGTTGAAATTGAAGGTAGGTGGTTTTGGGTGTGCGCTCTGTGTGCGCATCTGTGTACGTAGGTGCGCGCAGGAGGGGAGAGGGGGGAGGCATAGGATGGGAGTATGAGTGAGGGAGATCTGATTGGAGTAGGAGGGAGGAGTAGGAGGGAAATTGCTCATGAACAATTATAACTCTTATGAAATCGTGGGAGCTTACATAGCAATGGTATTTATTGTACTGGCTAAATTAATGACATTTTGTGAGTCGTGTGTTGAGTTTACCCGTGAATGACAGCATTTATGAAATTACCCACCACCACCATCACCACCAGTACCCGACTCACCACTACTAGTCCACTCACCCACCACCACTCACCCATCATCACCACCACCACCACCATCACCACCACCACCACTCACCCACCACCACTACCACCACTCACCCACCACCACCACCTCTCACCCATCATCACCACCACCACCACCACCACTCACCCACCACCACTCACCCATCACCACCACCACTCACCCACCACCACTCACCCATCATCACCACCACCACCACTCACCCACCCACCACCACTCACCACCACCACTCACCCACCACCACTCACCCACCACCACCACTCACCCACTCACCCACCACCACCACCACCACCACCACCATCACCATCACCACACCACGCACCCACTGTACAATAAAACCACAACTTGGTTACAACACATGATGAATAGGGAAATTTCATTTACCAAACAGCCGAGTCTGGTATTGAAAGATTTGGTTCGTTGTTGGAGTTTTATGGCCTGGCAACATCTGAGGTCATATCAGGATGGGTACCAACCTGTGACAGTGCGCACTCATGGTGACTTCATAGTGCTGCCCCACTGAGAGAGCAGGCCACCAGCACCATGATCTAATATCCCACTCAGTCACATTATCCTGACACCGAGCCATTCAGTCCTTGCCCTCTCCTAATAATGTCGAGCGCCTGGCTAGGAAGTGACAAGTACCAATTTTGTAAGTCATTGGTTTGACTCGACCAGGAATTGAACTCCCGATCTTCCGCACAGGAGGCTTGCACTCTACCGATTCGGCCACCTCGTCTGGTGCCATTGTAAAGCCCTGTGCACTAAAACCATGACGAGACATATTTATAACTTGGTTACAACAGATGATGAATTGTGAAATTTAATTTACCAAACAGCTGAGTCCGGTGTTGACCCAGCTATTTGGTCAATTAATGTCATTACTAGGGTTTTTTAGCCATTACAAATTGCCATAATTATGTACAGCAAATACTTGGAGCTGGGAAAGTGCTCACATTACTATTTGGGAGCTGAAATAAATTCACACTATTATTATTATTAGTAGTAGTAGTAGTAGTAGTAGTAGTAGTAGTAGTAGTAGTAGTAGTAGTAGTAGTAGTAGTAGTAGTAGTAGTAGTAGTAGTATCATCATTATCACCATCATCTATTTTGTAAACTAATTAGTGTTTAGTAACTATTAAACAAAAGAATTAATGTTTTTCTTAGTATTATTATGATTACCTAGAACGATGTGTTGAACATAATTAGCATGTTGGAAACATCGGTTCTCATCTGATCACCACGTTGAGTCAGTACTTGGGATTGGCAGCCAGCAGACATCCTGACACATTCTGACACATCTGGACACATCCTACCAAATTAGTAACGGAGGAGCGAGAAGCCGAGCAATTTGGAATTTGGAGAAACTTCCAATTCACACAAAAAAACTCCAGGTTTAACAACAACAAGCGCCAACAATGCTGCCTATGAATATTTATCAGTTGGGTGTGGTGTTATTAGTTAGTCACATGTTCCCTATAGTCTGCAGGGGACAGAGGAGGATCTAAGCAGGTGGTGTTTTGGGTTAAGCCTGTCTGGGTTTGGGGGTCTCGCGGTGCAGCCTTCAGGGCTGAGGGGTGCAGGTATATGGGCTAGTCGGGTGGCACCTCCACCTAAGTAAGGATAAACACCGGCGTCTCTCACCTGTCGCCTCAGCTCTCCCGACTGTCCCGGCACCCAACACCGCCCTGACGACATTGCGCCTTCTGCTCTGACTAAATGCTAGCAGTGTTCATTGTGTTCTATTCTAACTGCTGGTGCTATTGGTAAACATGGTAAGCCAGCAGGTGAGACTGCAGGTAACCCAACCAGTGAGACCCCAGGTAACCATGGTGACACGCCATGTGAGATTACAGGTAGCCATGGTGGTCCACTTGGTGAGACTAGAGGTAGCCATGGCGACCCACCTGTTAAGATTACATGTAGCCATGGTGACACACCTGGTGAGACTACAGGTAGCCATGGTGATCCACCTGATGAGACTACAGATAGACATGCTGACTCACCTGGTGAAACCACATGAAACAATCGTCAGCCACCTGGTGAGACTACAGGTACCCATGATGAGCCACCTGGTGAGACCATGGTGAGACCATGGTGAGACTGCATGTAACCATGGTGAGCCAGCAGGTGAGACCACAGGTAACCATGGTGAGCCAGCAGGTGAGACCACAGGTAACCATGGTGAGCCAGCAGGTGAGACCACAGGTAACCATGGTGAGCCAACAGGTGAGACCACAGGTAACCATGGTGAGCCAACAGGAAAGACCACAGGTAACCATGGTGAGCCAACAGGAGAGACCACAGGTAACCATGGTGAGCCAACAGGTGAGACTGCACATAACCATGGTGAACCAGCAGCTGAGATTGCATGTAACCATGGTGAGCCAGAAGGTGAGATTGCATGTAACCATGGTGAGCCAGTAGGTGAGACTTCGCGTAACTATGGCGAGCCAACAGGTGAGACTGCATGCAACCATGGTGAGCCAACAGGTGAGACTGCGTGTAACCATGGTGAGCCAACAGGTGAGACTGCACATAACAATGGTGAGCCAACAGGTGAGACTTCAAGTAACCATGTTGAGCCAACAGGTGAGACTGCTCATAACTATGGTGAGCCAACAGGTGAGACTCCATGTAACCATGGTGAGCCAGCAGGTGAGACCACAGGTAACTATGGTGAGCCAACAGGTGAGACTGTATGTAACCATGGTGAGCCAGCAGGTGAGACCAGAGGTAACCATGGTGAGCCAACAGGTGAGACCACAGGTATCCATGGTGAGCCAACAGGTGAGACCACAGGTAACCATGGCGATCCAGCAGTTAACTACAGTGAGCCAACAGGTGGGATCACAGGTAACCATGGTGAGCCAGCAGGTAAATATAGTGAGCCAACAGGTGAGACCACAGGTAACCATGGTGAGTCAGCAGGTGCGACCACAGCTAACCATGGTGAGCCAGCAGGTAACTATGGTGTGCCAACAGGTAAGGTCAGCGATAACGATGGTAAGCCACCAGGTAAGACAATAGGTAACCATGGTAGGCCACCAGGTGATACCACACCGTGCCAGAGAGCCGACAGTCAACAGGGGTGTCTGAATGCGGGGTTTAGAGCGTGATACCTGAGACACAGGTAACACATTGACGAACGCCTGCAGTCTCCCCCTCCCTTCCCCCGAGGCGCACTCCTGTACACACGCTCCACACAGATCCTGTGTCCAGTGCTACACGAGGCACAATGCGCCGAGAACATGCACAAACAGTGCGTGGGGCGGGGCGGGGCGGGGCGGGGCGGGGCGGGGCGGGGTTGGGCGGTGGCGTCAAGGAGATTGGACGAGGATAAGATCTCCTTTGAGTTCACTCTTTTCGGCGGATCCCCGAAATGCATCCTGAATTACCGTCCGTTGGTCTGAAGGACTAGAGCTGGCACCTAGCAGGCTTACACACCGGGAGGGGGCTGACTGTCCCTCCCAGCTCCCTCCTTCACGACAGGTCCAATAAGTTGCTTTGACCTCACTTTGGTATCACAAAGTGACATATTAATGTATCCCAACTGAGACATTAATGCATCCCATCTGCCCTCACATATCGGACACAGCAGGTCTTCTGCTAGCTACAAGATTAACTATGGGTGATGAACTGACCTTGAACAGAACATTATAGTGAACTGACTTCTCTATGAGGACAGGACAGAACAGGACAGGACAGGACATGACATGACAGGAGAGGACAGGACAGGACAGGACAGGAGTGGAGTGGAGTTAACAGGAAAAGGGACTTTTTCGCCTGTATAAAGAATTTGATGAAATAGTTTACTTTGAAAATTATAAATCTGTTCCGATGACTGGCTTGTTTAAGGTTGCCTTTTCGGGTTAAGGAAGTTTTCACCAGAAAAAGCAGCCAGCCATACTTAGATATGTTATATTGTGGCTTTATTGGTCAGAGCTCTTACTGGCTAGAGTGTTCTATTAAGTGATAACAATGACTATAATACTGATGATAATAGTAATAATGAAAAAGACTAGAATAAAAATCATGATAAGGCTGTTAATTTGTTAGTTTGCTGGGGTTTTACTTCCCAGCAACATATCAGGACTGGTACCGACTTGTGAACCCATGGCAAATTTATCATGCTGTCCCACTCAGAGACCAGACGACTGGAATTATGGCCCAATATCCCACTCAGGTACATTATCCTAATAGTATCAGGATAATGTACCTGAGTGATACTGCTATAACCAGTCCTTGCCCTATCCTAGTAATGCCGAGCACCAAGCTAAGTAGTGACAAGTATCAATTTTCTAATTCATCGGTTGGGTTCGGCCGAGTTTCAAACGCCTAACCTTCCGCACACGGGAAGCCAGCACTCTTATGCCTAGTACACACCTACCATTTGTACACACCTACCATTTGTGCGCACCCACCTACCGTATACGATCTAAAACTGCCCGTTTCGCGCACAAAAATCGCTCCCCGCCCATACCTAGCGATTTCGATTCGCGACTAAAAACTCAGTTTTAGGGCTAAAACGGGCCGATTGCGATTGCGATTTGCGATTTGAAAAATGAATCAGCCCGTTTTCAGTTTTAAGCAGGTCGGGTCGAGTCGCGGGTTTTAGTGCGCGAATCGTATACGGTAGGTGTGTACCAGGCATTACTGATTCGACCCCCATGTCTGGTAATGAGGCCAAATAAAAAAAGTGGATTATTATGACAATAATGCTGCTGCTGATGTGATGATGATGATATGACAATATCGTGACCTAGATGAAGAACGCAGGAGGTGTCTGTTCATCTCACCCCATTCCCACAGAGCGGCGTTTCTGTTCACCTGACGGGGGCCCACCCACCCCATTCCGTACCTCCTCGCACATGCGCACTGCGGCGAAGTCGTCACAATGGGGATCTCAATGGCGCGTGGTGTAGAAGTGGGACAATGTGTGCAAGCTGAGTGTGTGCTCGGTACACGTTCAATCACCTACACACAGGGCCCGAACCCATGGCGCCCAGAGCTGGTGAATTCTAGAAACAGCGATCTCCTTAGCAACAGCTGCACCGGACGCGGTAGTCGAATCGGTAGAGCGCAGGCTTCCCATGTGGAAGGTCGGGAGTTGGAATCCTAGGCGAATCAAAACAATGACTAATAAAATTGATACTTGCCGCTATCTAGCCTGGCACTCAGCATTACTAGGATAGGGCAAGGACTGGTTAGTGTAACAGTTGGATGCCTACACATACGACTCGACTCAATCAGTGCTTGTTAAGTACTCCTTTATTTACGGCCTTTCTCCCGTCATGACGTCACGCGGGGTTCCCTCTCACGTGGTGGGGTATCCCCAATCTATTTATATCACATCTCCCATGAACGTTCTAAGTGTTTAACTGGTGACAATTTTCCTTGGGGTTTCTTATTTTTCTAACATCATCTCGCAATGTTTCGGTATCAACTTATCATTAACATGTGACATCCCCTTAGTATTTAACGTTGGTGTATAACAACCGGTGAATTCGGTAACTTGTCTTATGTGTTAGTTTTCTACGTTTGTTTTCGCGTATGTTGACCTGTGCCTCAATGCTAGACTTACGGCTCGCTCATCGTTTGTTAGTTATGTACAGATATATATATTTCTCCGACCCCTGTTTAGCGGTTTGTCCCTCTTGACATTCCGGCTGGGCGTACCACTCGACCGTATCGCGTTATGTAATGAGACTCGTCTGTAGCTGGAGCACATAATTGCCTTGCCGGAGCGCACACTGCATTGTTTATTTTTTGTTTTTGCCTCACTTGGTTTCGCTATTTGATCTGGTACTTTGAAAATGTATTTACGATTTCTCCTCAATATATTGTTTCTTGTGTTCTTTATGTGGTAATCTCTGTGGCCTGGTGTGTTGGTTTGGATTATTTTTCCTGGTCTCCATTGGCCCTCATTGTTCATGTATTGTATGTTGTCATTTATTTTTAATTGCATGTGTTGTGCACCCGCCCGTTTGTCGTGATACACTTTCTGTGATCGCTGTACCTGGTCGAACTCTGCTGCTTTGTGTTTCTGTGTTCTTGGTTTCAAATGATTATTTGTTGCCGGTAACTTGCATTTAAGTCTTCTGCTAAGCAGTAGTTGTGCAGGTGACGCGTGTATGTGGCTAAGAGGCGTATTTCTGTAATTTAGTAGTGCGATGTTGTAATCCCTGCCCATTTTATCTGCCTTCTTTATTATGTGTTTGACTGTCTGCACGTAACGCTCTGCCAACCCGTTACTTTGAGCATGTAATGGGTTAGAAAATACTGCTTGGAAACCAAATTCTTTAGCGAAGTTTTTGTATTCTGCACTATGGAATTGTGGACCATTGTCCGAAACGACCGTTTCGGGTATGCCAAAACGGCAGAAGATTTGTTTTAGTGCTACAATTGTTGCTGCGCTAGTGGTCGAAACTAGTTCTGATACCTCTGGGTATTTTGAGTAGTAATCTACTACGATGAGGAAGGTTTTATTTTGTATCTGGAATAAGTCGATACCGACTTTTTGGAATGGCAGATCTGGTGTTGGGTGGCATACCAGTGGTTCTGCGTGCAGTTTATTTCGTAGCGATTGGCAAATTACGCATCTTGCTACTGTGTCTTGTATTTGTTTTGAAATTCCGGGCCAGAAAATGTTGTCGCGAGCTAGTTCTTTGCACTTTATGATGCCTAGATGTGATTCGTGTATGATACCTAACATTTCTTGCTGCATCTTGGATGGTATAATCACTTGACTGTCTTTGAGTAGTATACCATCGGCATATGTGATAGTGTCTCTAAATGTGAAAAATGGTCGTGCCAATTGGTGTATTTTTTCTTTAATTTCTGGCCAACCTTCTTGTGTGTGTCGAATCACCTCTAGGAGAACCTCATCTGTCTGAGTACTACTTGCGATGCGTTGGAGCATGTGTGGCGCCACGTCAAGCTGCGCTACAGCCAAAGTCGTGTCGAACAGGTCGTTTGGGTGGATTGTGGTCGAGTGGGCGCGTGATAGGGCATCTGCAAAATACATATTTACCCCTTTAATGTACGTTAATATAATGTTGTAATTTTGTAGGCGGAGCCTCATCCTCTGCATCCTAGCAGACAGCATGTGTATCGGTTTGTTCATTATTGCGATTAAAGGCTTGTGATCTGTTTGTACGGTTATTTGTTTACCAAAGATATATTGATGAAATTTCTTACAGCCGTAGCATATCGCCAGAAGCTCTTTTTCGATCACTGCGTAGTTTGACTGAGCATGATCTAGGGACTTTGATGCCATTGCTACTGGACCTTCATTTTGGAATAATACTGCCCCCAGACCGGATTTTGATGCATCTACTTGTAGTGTGACGGTTTTCTTTACGTCATAGTACTGCAGAACTGGTGCTGTAATTAATAGTTTTTTTAACATTTCGAAAGATTCTTTCTGTTCGTGTTGCCAGTGCCATTCAACGTTTTTTTCTAGTATCGTACGTAGTGGTTTAGCTGTTTCTGACATGTTTGGTATGAATTTCCCTACGTACCCGACCATGCCTAAGAACCTCTGTATTCCTGCTTTGTCTTTAGGCTCAGGCATGTCGATGATTGCCTGTACTCTTTCGTTGGTTGGCTTGACGCCTGACTGGGTTAGTGTATGTCCTACATAATTTACCTCTTTCTTGCATATTCTAGATTTTTCTGGATTAAATTTTAAGTTGACCTCTTGGGCCCTTTTGAACACCGCTTCTAATCTAGTATTGTGTTCTTCAATCGTTGACCCATATACCAGTATGTCGTCTGTTACGACGTTCACTTCCAGGCAGCCCGTATAAAATTTTGTTCATTTCTTGTACAAAAATGTCTCCGGCGGTTTTGATGCCGAAAGGTAATCTGGTGAAACGATACCGCCCCCATGGTGTGTTAAAGGTACATAATTTACTGCTTTTGAGATCTAGTTCTATTTGCCAGTAACCGCTGTTTGCGTCGATAACTGAGAAAAATTTTGCGTCTGAGGTTCTAGCGATTACTTCCTCTATTGTCCTTGTAGGATAGGGGCTATTTAATATGGCTCTATTTAACTTAGTTGGGTCCAAACATATGCGTATTTTGTTAGGCTTCTTAACTATAGTTATAGAGTTAACCCAGGGGGTGGGATCTGTTTCTTCCACGATTACCCCTAGCCGGATCATTTTTTTTAGTTCTTCTTTTACATGATTTTCTATTGCGTGTGGTATGCGTCTAGGTGGGTCTACACAAGGGGTTACATCATTATCTATGTGTATTACAGCATCACTTTTAATTTTGCCTAACCCTTCGAAAATGTCTGAGTATTTATTTACCAGGCGCTGTGCACTTGGCTCGTCGGACTTGACTGTGGTTGGTTGCCGTGTGGTAGTCTCCCCTTTTCTTTGTTATTATGTTGACGCGTTGAATCAGCCCTAGCCTCGTGCAGGCTTCACTTCCTAGTATTGGGCATCCACTGCTTGTAACCTGGTATCGCATCAGTTTACCGTCTGTAACGATCTCTGCCTCCCCTTCAGGACGAATTCGTTCACTCCGAGAACGTGATCAGAGTGCACTTGCTTGGCTTTAGTACGACGTTGCTGAGCTTGTTGTATACGCCTCTAGGTATTATATTTGCTTGCGAGCCTGTATCCAGCTTGAATTTGACTTTCTGGGAGCCTAACGATATGGTAGTAAACCATAAGTTTGTATCATGTTCATTTGGTTTTGATACGCATCCAACAAATAAATCGTGGTCATCGTCGAAGTCATCTTGAGCATCCGCTGGGGTTGTGTTGTGGTCATCTACCTGTAACATGTTTAGACTCGCATGGTTTTGTTTCTTCGTTTTGCATACTTTCGAAAAATGTCCGATTAGTCGACACTTTGAGCATTGTTTCCCTTTTGCTGGGCATTGTCCGGGTGTGTGTACATATCCGCATCGTCCACATTGCATGCGTGTGCTCCCTGCTCTTGACAGCGGCCGTTGACTCGCCCACGCTGGCGTACGTGATGTGACAGTGGCTGGTGTATACGCACGTGTGTTGACGGCATCTACATGTTCTAGTTCTAATGTTGAATTTTCTGACAGTAGGTTTGATTGGTGTTTCGCTGAGTCGGCATGTCTCAATGCATTGTTCTAATGTTAGATTTGCTGTTTGTAGCAGTCGGTCCCGTAGTTTGGAATTTTTGACACCGCATATCAAGCGGTCACATAACATGGAGTCAGCGAGATCTCCATATTCGCAGTGTGCAATGCGGTATTGTAACTCTCGAATGTATACATCCATCGTTTGTGTTGTTTGTTGTAGTGAATTAAACTTATACCGTATTACTGTTATGTTTGTCTTTCCTTTGCAGTACGTGCGGAAAGCTGCGATCAAAGGCTGAATCCTGTCTATTATGTTGGTGTCAACCTTCAATGTTCGGTATACTTTTTGGGCCTCTGCCCCGGCTACATGCAAAAACACCGCGCACTGTACCTTCTCCGGTTTGTTGTGTATTCCGGCTGCTGCTGCGTAGAATTCGTACGAATCGTACCACTGTTCCCAATTCAGGGATAGATTGTCCTCCAAATTTAGGGGTGCTGGCGGCTTTAGTCCTGTGAGCGCCATTTCGAGTTCCTTGTATCTGACACCATGTAACAGTTGGATGCCTACACATACGACTCGACTCAATCAGTGCTTGTTAAGTACTCCTTTATTTACGGCCTTTCTCCCGTCATGACGTCACGCGGGGTTCCCTCTCACGTGGTGGGGTATCCCCAATCTATTTATATCACAGTTAGTACAGTATAAGGTTAATATCACTGTGTGGGATATTTGGGTTATGGTGCTGATACCTGATCCCCCAATGGGGCATCACTATAAAGTCACCATGAGTGCGCACTGTCACAAGTCAGTAATGTGACCATAGGTGTTGCTAGGACGTAAAACAACAAATAAACAGCAATAGCTGCAATAAAAAAGCTTAGATAAAAATAGAGATACAAATAATTTGACCAGTTTCCTCCGCACCCAAATAAAACTAAATTGCTATTGTAGTTAGTTAATGGAGCAAAACACATTGCTTAGTAGAACCAAATACATAGAGGTTTCTTTTTGTACGTATTTATTGTAGGGGCCGATGAGCTTCTTGATTTTTAAGAGTGTATTTTCAGCTTTACAGTATCACTATCAGCGGCAGACGTTTAGCAGCATTTGAGATGTGGACTTATCGAAGGATGATGAAAATATCATGGACAAAGAAGATCACCAACAAAGAAGTTCTCAGAAAAATTAAAAATAAGAAAAGCTTGTTTGCCACTATACAGACAAAGAAACTTATTTATTTTGGCCACATCATTCGTCAGAGTTCAATATACCGTACATTGTTGGAAGGGAAGGTGAATGGCAGCAGAGGGAGAGGGAGACCAAGAACATCATGGTTTACAAATATTTCACAGTGGACAGGCTTGAATTATTCATTCACAGTCTATCAGAACAGCACACCATCGGGACAAGTGGAGAACCATTGCATCCAACCCTCGACTAGAGGACGGAACTATTGATTGATTGATCAGTGGCAGATGAGGGGTGTGTAAATCTTTAAGGAAAATGCCATGTTATATCAATAAACTTGTTCTCGTAGGCTGCGGGAAGTAGTTCTCAGCTTCTACCTCGTGTCGTCACATCAGTTCGAAAATATTGTAAGAGACAATTCTTTCAAATATAGGTTCCAGCATTCAAAATTAGGCTTGTCCAGCTTTACAGCTTGTTAACAATGAACAAGAAAAGTCAGGGTGACTTATTGCTATAAGAAAAGACCAACAAAAGAATTATTAAGCAATAAATATAATCCCACGCATAACATTGGTAATTTTATGTGCGATGAGAACCTGGTTTCACTTTACAGCTGTTCCCATGGGTAATACTACTGATGTGATAGTACACACACTCCTTTTGATAGCAGCGCACTATATAGGGTATGCACTGACGTCATGCTAAACGGAAGTGCGCCCATTGTGGAGATACAACCACAATAACAACCATAACAAACTCAATGCATTGTCAATGGCAGTGAGCAATCTTGATACAGAAAAGGTGAAATATCTCTAGAACCACACCACCTAAAAACAAATCGATTGGCACACATATAGAAAACATGTTTACCAAAAAGATTATATTCAATTGATAAGGTTAGGGTTCTGGATTTCTATTACTTTTGATTTAAACTAACATTTTGCACTGCGCATACCGGCAAACTCAAGGCATTGTCAATGGTCGTGAGCAATCTTCATACAGAAAAAGTAAAATATCTCTAAAACCACACCACCTAGAAACAAATTGCTTGGTACACATATAGAAAACATATTCAACGAATAGATTATATTAAATTTATATGGTTAGGCTTCTGGATTTCTATAAATCTTTAATAAAATAGACGTTTTGCACTGCGCGTACCGGAAAATTCAATGCACTGTCAATGCCTGTGAGCAATCTTCATACAGAAAAAGTTAAATATCTCTAAAACCACACCACCTAGACACAAACCGCTTGGAACACATATAGAAAACATGTTTAACAAAAATATTATATTAAATTGATAAGGTTACGGTTCTGCTTTTCTATTAATTTTGAATGAAATAGACGTTTTGCACTGCGCGTATCGGCAAACTCAATGCATTATCAGGTTGTTTACTGGTTGATATCGCCACAACTTCCGTTTGATGACGTCACGTGAATACCCTCTATTATTCGGAGTCCATCCTCAGTCACTCACATACTTCCTCACTCCTTTAAACACTCACATACTCCCTCTCTCACTCACTCCCTCCCTCCCTGATTCACTCACTCCCTCATTCACTCACTCCCTCATTCATTCAATCACTCCCTCATTTACTCACTCCCTCCCTCATTCACTCCTTCCCTCATTCATTCCCTCATTCATTCACTCCCTCCCTCATTCACTCCCTCATTCATTCACTCCCTCCCTCATTCACTCCCTCCCTCATTCACTCCCTCCCTCATTCATTCACTCCCTCATTCACTCCCTCCCTCATTCATTCAATCACTCACTCCCTCCCTCATTCACTCCCTCCCTCAATCATTCACTCCCTCATTCACTCACTCCCTCATTCATTCACTCCCTCCCTCATTCACTCCCTCACTCCCTAATTCATTCACTCCCTCCCTCATTCATTCCCTCCCTCATTCACTCCCTCATTCATTCACTCCCTCCCTCATTCATTCAATCACTCCCTCCCTCATTCATTCACTCCCTCCCTCATTCACTCCCTCCCTCATTCATTCAATCACTCCCTCATTCATTCACTCACTCCCTCATTCACTCCCTCATTCATTCACTCCCTCCCTCATTCATTCCCTCCCTCATTCATTCAATCACTCCCTCCCTCATTCATTCACTCACTCATTCACTCCCTCCCTCATTCATTCACTCCCTCCCTCATTCACTCACTCCCTCATTCATTCACTCCCTCCTCCCTCCCTCATTCATTCACTCCTTCCTTCCTCACTCATTTACACTCCCTCCTTCCTCACACATCTCCCGTCGGACGAGTGAAAGCATCAACCAGGCACCGCTCTAAAAGGCGCCTGAGGGATTGCGCATCACCGGAAGTGTGTCACCGGAAGTCGGGTAACTAAAGTCGCTTCCGGTAAGTGATACAGGTCCGGTCCACAAATCTCTGGGTGATAATAGAGCTGAATTATACGGATATGGAAGCAAGACTGGCTGGTCCGTGATCGGTGTTATACATTATGTATGTACATGTATATATCTATACATAAATATATATATGGACATATATTTATACATATATATATGTGTGTGTGTATATATATGAGTCGGCCTCATGAAAACGGGCCAATCGGTGGTCAAGTGAAGATGGCGTCGCAATTCTTAAAAGTGTAGTGCATTTCTTTGTTTCATATTAAATTATCCTAGAAACAAATAAGGTTGTTGTATTTTCTCGACCTATACATTCAGTATAAATTTAAGGACTTTCCAACATCTCTGTCAATGCTAAACTATAATTATACCGATCGACGCCGACATCCATGCTCGACGCCGACAACTTCCACCCATTGGCCTCTTTTCGTGATCCTGGCCCATACATATATAATTATATTATCAATATAATATATATTATATACTACAGCGTTCGAAATAAGAGCTTATCCGAGCCAAGTGAGAATAGGCATAGATAAACAGAATATGGCATGAGCTTTTCTGTTGGACAAGTGAAAGCTTTGGATGAAAAACATGGTAGTAACTCAGTGTGAAGTGATTTACCATGCCGGTGTGAAATCAGTCAAATGTAATTTAAATTATTTACGACATTTCTTTTGTTGCTTTAATTTATTTGTGTAGTTTTATTCCCATAACCATGGAGGTTAACTGAGATAACAAAAGGCATGGAATGCGCAAACGGTGAAAGAAAGACAAATCCCTGACCTAGAAACGTACAAAAAATATCTGTGCAAAATAAAAACTGGAAACCCCAACTGAACTGCACCACAAGGGGGCAGGTGATATGTCACGGCCCACCAACTGGAGAGCCCAGGGCGGGATAACCGGAAATAAAAAATCCAGGTAACATATCCAACAACAATATAAATCAAATCAAATCCAAACAAACATAACTTAACCACCTATTACGTACATGTATTATGGACATGTAAATAAAATAGGCTAGTATAGAACTAAGTAGAAAAAAAAGTGGAAAACTTTTCCCAAGAAAACCCCAAAACACTAACATAGAACCTTAAGAAAACAACTAACATAGTAATAAGAATATAACAAAATTACAATGCCAAGAGGGCCCAAAAAAGTAACCTAGACTACTAAACGTACCAACAGACTATCTATCTGCTACTGAAATGCAGACAATCAAATAACTTATCAGCAGCTACTGTCTGGTAAGAAAACACCAACACTACAGCTGGCCAGCATTGAAAACAAGCCTGGATACCCAGGCTTACATGCTATGGACAGAATAAATACAGCCTCAATAAAAAATTTTTTTTTTTTTTAAAGTAGATCTACTGTGGACAAGCGAAAATTCAGCCGAACAAGTGAAAATCACACCAGACTTGTCCCATGGACAAGTGAACAAATTTGCTTATTTCTATCACTGTACTATATACATACACTAAAAATAATGTGCATATAAAATTATGTATAAATACATATATAATTATATTATACATATATAAATACATACATATTGTATATATATTAAATACATATATTTTGTATATATATATTTGATGTATTAAAAATACTTAATATATTACATATACACTATAAATAACAGATATATCAAATCCATGTGGTCTAGAAGTTGTCATGTGTAAATTGCATTAATACTATGTTATCCCTAAAATTGACTTCTATATAACCAGATGTCCCAAATCGTGAATAGATGTAACCCAATCACACGTCATCCTACTGTGACCGTCACAGATGAAGGGGCGGCTATGTAGATCTCAGCCTCAGGAAGTGCAACTCACCTGTAAACAATGCGACAAGTCATATTAAGTATTTAGGCAGAGTCAAGTTATTTTATGAACACAAATGTATTCAACAACAACATAAACAGAAGGGGAGGAGCAGCATTGGTATTTACCAACTCTTCCGCCACCTCACTCCGTCCCCACCCATACCTCCTCCCCACCCCTACCTCCCCCCCCCCCACCTCACCCCCACCTCCCCCCCCCCACCCCCACCTCCTCCCCACCCCTACCACCTCCCCACCCCTACCTCCCCACCCCCTCCCCACCCTACCTCCTCCCCACCCCTACCTCCTCACCACCCCCACCACCCCTACCTCCTCCCCATCCCTACCTCCTCCCCAGCCACACCTCCTCCCCACCCCACCACCCCTACCTCCTCCCCATCCCTACCTCCTCCCCAGCCACACCTCCTCCCCAGCCACACCTCCTCCCCACCCCACCACCTCCCCACCCCCACCACCCCTACCTCCTCCCCATCCCTACCTCCTCCCCACCCGTACCTCCTCCGCACCCCCACCTCCTCCCCAGCCACACCTCCTCCCACCCGCACCACCTCCCCACCCCTACCTCCTCCCCAGCCACACCTCCTCCCCACCCCTACCTCCTCCCCATCCCTATCTCCTCCCCACCCCTACCTCCCCCCACCCCTACCACCCCCCCCCCCCCCACCTCCTCCCCAGTCACACCTCCTCCCCACCCCTACCACCTCCCCACCCCTACCTCCCCACCCCTACCTCCTCCCCACCCCTACCTCCTCCCCACCCCCACCACCTCCCCACCCCTACCTCCTCCCCACCCCCACCATCTCCGCACCCCTACCTCCTCCCCACCCCCACCACCTCCCTACCCCCCTCCCCACCCCTACCTCCTCCCCACCGATACCTCCTCCCCACTCCCACCCCACCCTTCCCATTTAACAGTGGGACCTTGAAGACTCGCCTTACAGTAAGTTACACATCGAGACCGCCTGTCCTTAAATGGCCAGTCGAATGTTCAATTAATAATCCAACAGCTGTAAACATCACCACTCGAAGACCCACAACCCATACCAACACAATACGCACAACGAACTAAAGATTCCCACGAAACCTAATCACTAAATCAACTGAACAGAGCTTAAAGTTGCATGGTCCGATGGCATTTGAATTTGTTAGTTATATTTGAGATAAATAGCTCAGGTTGACCATTATATCCTAATATTCATTAGTCCCGAGTAACTTTGATGAAAAATGGCTTGTTTTAGAGCAATTTGAGCTGAAAGAACCCAAAATAATTTTGACAAGCTGGCCAAAAGTCATGTGGCTATGACCCAGATGGTCATCTCGCAATGACCACGAGATGTGAGATGACCTACTAATACTGGAACCTGATAGGGCTGTAGGTAGGTATTTCTGTTTAGGTTGGGGAACATTCTGGGAACGGATTGGTGCCATAGGCCCATGACATTAGGGTTTTTACCAAATTTTATTTTGTAGAAAGGTTAGTTTGGTCTGCCACAAATACACAGGTTTCCGTGTTTAATGCTATGATGGCAGCAGCTGTTCTCGCAAATGCGCCAGGTTCTTGGCTTAATGCTGTGATGGAAGCAGCCGTTCCACAGTGTATGCGCCGGAGGACGGCCCATGGTAGTAGAACCATATCAGTTTCTACACTCACCTATGACAATCTGTTCATTCTATGATTCAGCCGGGCCTGAGCATTAATCGTTTGATGGGATCCACCGCAATTGCGCAGGTTTGTGTGTTTAATACTATGATTGCAGCAGCCATTCTGGTCATGTGTTATCGTTTGGACGGGATCCATCGCAAATGCGCCGTTCTACAGCGTTTGCGTCGGACGACAGCCTGGGGTCATAGCACCATATCAGTTCTACACTCACCTATGACGAACTGCACACTCTGCAATCCTGAGCCATCCGCTGGCGTATACGCTGCGGTACGGTTGCTGCTGTCATAGCATTAAGCCCAGAACCTGGCGCATTTGCGATGGATCCCGTCCAAACGATAGCTCATGACCAGAACAGTTGCTGACATTATAGCATTAAACCTGGAGATCTGAGCATTTGCGGCGGATCCCATCAAGCCATTAATGATCTGCCATCAGAGCATTAAGCACAGAACCCGGCTCACTTGTGATGGATCCCGTCCAAATGATAATGCATAAGCACAACCAGAACAGCAGCTTCCATCAAAGCATTAAAACTGGAAACCTGTGTATTTGCGGCAGATCCCATCAAACTATTAATGCTCAGCCCCGGCTGATGTGGCCAGCATGAAACGGCTGTTGTATTAGTTAATACAAAAGATCTGAAAGTCAAAAACTTCCAAATGCACATATCTTACTCCATATGGTAGTCTACTTATGGTTTACTCCTTTTTACATTCAATAACAAAGAAACGTTTTCCTTTTATATATAGTGTAACTGACAAATTTCAAATGGAGGCGCGCAAAACACATGCATGCACATTCTTACGTACATTTACACTGCCAAGCATATGCGTACTGCTTGCATTTCTCATGTACATATTATTGCTCTGTTATTATTTACTGTTATGTCATCCATGTCTCATCCTCCCCCATACCATACATAGTCCCGATGGCTGATGCAATTTTAATTGACAAATGTAAAAATTTCAAAATTTAAATTACCCAAATTGATTAATTATATTCATAGAATTGACCAAACAGCATTGAATATCCAACATGGAGGGGGGCAACATCCACCTCATTTCCCCTTCCCCGCTGTGGTCCTGCACAGTAGGCCTACTTGGTCCAGGAGACTAATGAGGTCATGAGATTGGCCTAATTGGTTAATGGCTTCCCTGCATAATGGGTGTTTCAAAGTGAGTGTCCAAAGGGGTGAGGTTATAAATTCACTAGTGCTGTCCCAAATCATTAACTAATACACCACTATCTAAGTTGGATATATAGGATCAAATGTAAGTAGTTGTTTAAATTTTGACAAAATTATATTTCAGTGGACCATGCAACTTTAAGAAATACCAACAAACACTTGTGGGGTGGAGTGGACACGGAGACGTGTGTGGTGAGAACTCATGTCCCAGAAGAAATACAACAGATACTTGGGGCATGGGGTTGAGCGGTACACGGACCCCATATGACTGAACTGGTTAGTTTGAACTGACTGACACTATTATCATTAAATACCACGTGTATCACGTGTTTCAGACCAGATGGGGTGAGCGAATGAGTTGAGCGTCCGTCTCCCATTTTAGTAGATTGTGGGATTTGAACCAATTGGTTCAAACGCTGGACGAGTCAAACCAATGACTTATAAATGCATACTTGTCAGTTCATAGCCAGGCGCTCAGCATTATTAGGATAGGGCAAGGACTGGTTGGCTCAGTGTCAGGATAATATGACAGAGTGGGATGTCAGGTCATCAGTAGACTCTCATGGTGCTGGTGGCCTGGTTGCCAAGTGAGGCAGCACAATATAGTCACTATGAGTGTGCACTGTCACAAGTCGGTCGTAAAACTCCAACAACAGTGTTGACTGGACATAATTTGTATTTGTCTAGCTTAGCTAGGTTGATAGTGCTCTTTTGAGCACATGTTAATAATATAATAACTGAATGAAAAAGCTGGTGAAAAGCCCACATTAGCTCGCCAGGCCCGTGTACATCTACAGCAGGCTCTCAAAATGCCTGCCTGACAGTTGGATCTCTACGCCGGGAAAGTTGGATCCCGTCTCCCGGCAATGTGGGGCGCCGACTACTTGGTTTTTGTTGTTGTTGCTGCTGTTGTATTTTTACCCACTCAGGGTGTCTGGACCCTGCTGAGCCTGCCTGTCAGTGCCTGCCTCCCCCCCCCCCCACCTTTTCTCACCCTCACTTCTCCCTCCCCCCCCCCTTTCCCCTCTACCTCCCGCCCCCACCCCATTCTCGCGCCCCTCCCCCAGCTCAGGCCCGGTGTGCATTGCATAGAGTAGACATACCACAGTTTATCACAATAAAGATGGCTCCACACGTTTTCTGTACAAGACAATATGGACCTGCTTATTGTAATCTAGATTATGCCGCTGGCTTTAAAAAGAATTCAGTTTTCTCTCTTCCCCCTCCTTTTATAACCTTGAACAGTACCAGTACCGTTTGTTATGGATCTATACAGAATAACATGGCATTGTTGCACCTAAATGTTATTCTTGTCAGAAACTGCACTACCCCAGGCTATTTGTAGAAATCTTATTGCATCATCATATGCAGGAGGAGGGTGGGATGTATGTACAATAAATGGACTCAATTCTTGTTTTATAATTGTGTTTCAATTAAGTTTAGTTATCATGTCACGCATGTTCGATTATTCAAAACCTATCTGCATTTAAATAATAGTCGTACGTACAATAATGAAAATAATATATAAATGAATGAATGGAAGGTTAGTATATTGAATCTGTAATAAGTCCTTCCACCATCTTCTTGTGGTAGTATGTGTAGGACAAATATAGCACACCGCACTGCATTTAATATCACTTGGATCAGATTTCAAATATGCTTTGATGGTTTGTTGATGCTGTCAAGATAGTTAGGAATGTTGAAACTTGTAAGCGATAGTTCAAACATTCCCACGATGCTATCAACCGATAGACGATTTGAGCCACCAACCCGCCCTCTGACGCTATGATACAATTAATGCTCCAGCATACTCTCTGGAAAAGGTCCTTTACAGCATTTTCCTCACCGACCCACCCCCTGATGGCAGTGGCAAGAACTAATGTTGTGGGTAGCAGCTCACTGTGCTTACACTCCACCCTGATGTCACTCAATGCTTACTTAGCTTCAAATTGTAATTTTCGCAGCGACCTACACTTGTAAAGCTTAGTAAGTTTGAACCCTGTGTGGGGGCGCCACATATAGCATCTGACGGTCATGAAATTTGTAGGAAGGTACGTTATTTATATTCGAATAAGTCCTTCTACACTAATATATGTATACATATCATACATAGATAGCTACATATATATACCTATATAGATCTATACATAGACACATACATAAATACTGCATGCATACATATATACATACATATACACATACATACATAAATGATTGTGTAAATCAAGAACATATCAGGCACAAAGAATGTTTTCGGTTTAAGGCAGTGATCTATCCTGGGTGGGGATGTTAAGCAATAAATATAGTCCCACATATAATATTGGCATTTTTATGTGCGATGAGAACATGGTTTCACATTACAGCAGTTTCCATGGCTAATATTACTAATGTGCTAGTACACACACTGCTTCTGGTGGCAGGACGCTATTATTCTAACTCCATCCCCAGTCATTCGCTCACTCACTCACATACTCAAACACACACATACACGGGAGGATGTCCCTTGCCCACCCAACTCATAGATCCACCAATAAAGTATCAAAGTAATACAAAGTTATACCATATAATTTTAAAACATTAAAATGTACTCACAAATTATAAATAAAGGAACGATATAACTAGCCAGCCACACACACAGACAGACACCCACAGAATCCCACATAAACCGAAAAAGGGGGGGGGGGACCCCAGAGAACACACCGCCACTGCATAAATTCTCGCTGTCAGACCTAGCCAGTTTTTACTGGCCAAAGAAGGACTACATGACAGTTGGTACTCGCATCTTGGTCTGGCCAAATTATGTAACTTCGAAGTTGTTCCAGGTGAGGGCAGATAAAGATGGCGGGTTAAAGTTGGTTGCCTTCACAAAATGGACTTTTATTTATTTTATTTATTTATTTAATTTATTTAATGTATTGTATTTATTGTAGTTACTGTATCTATTTTATTATTTTATTTATTGTATTTAATTATTGTATTTAATTATTGTATTTATTTTATTTCATTTATTTATTTTATTCATTTATTTAGTTTATTCATTCATTGAATTCACATGTATATATATATATATTTTTTTTTTTACAGGTAGTGGGTAAAATATATTATCTTGTAGGAAGAGCATTACATAAACTAATGGCTTGCTATGAATAGTAATATAAACTGCAGCCTAGTTGGAGAGTTGTACAACTTCCATGAAGATGTGGGTCAGGAGGTGGGGGTGTTTATAGGGTGATACATGGTGGACAATACCCTCTTCACCCCTACTCAGCAAATACCCCCACCACCTCCACATCCACATCCACCCAACCAAATCCACGCAAGGATCAGCTTATTGTCGCACAGGGTGTGGTTATTTGTTGGGATAGCGAAGCATCTGGATAATGTGGGAGAATCCTTATAAAGGAAGGGGTATTTTTTGTGTTGATTTAAACAACAACAAAAAGATTTAAATTTAGGTTGTCAGTTGCTGGCAATCAATGTCGTCTGATGCCCGCTAAATGCATTGTTGTGTATTACAAGCTCCCCAGGATTGATTGATGGCTGATTGTTGGTTGATTGATTGATTGATTGGTGGTTGCTTTACGCCGTGTCGGCAGCATAGGCCATATTCACGGCGAGAAATGTTTGTTTTTTGTTCAAACCATCGCTTTTACATGTAAAAGCAGACAATCAATTATGTGCCAATAGACACTCATTAAATTAGAAAGCTCACAATCATATATTTGTGGTCAAGGGAAACAAATTTTACATCCTGGCAACATCTAAGGTCACATCAGGAAGGGTACCAACTTGTGACAGTGCGCACTCATGGCGACTTTATAGTGATGCCACACTGGTAGACCAGGCCACCAGCACCATGACCTGATATCCCACTCAGTAACATTATCCTGACAACAAGCCAACCAGTCCTTGCCCTATCCTTATAATGCTGAGCACCAGCCTAGGAAGCGACTAGTATCAATTTTGTAAGTCATTGGTTTGACTCGACCAGGAGGCCTGCGCTCTACCGATTCGGCGACCCCGTCCATTCACTGTCCAGGGTGTATGTGGGCGTAATTTGAATCCTGGCCGAGTGAAACGAATGAATCAAAGATTGATACATGTCACTACTCAGCCTGGCATTCAGCATTACCAGGATAAGGCAAGGAGCCGTGGAATGATGAAGGCCAATTGTCCGCGATCGGAAATTTCCACCTGATTAATTAAAGGATGTAATTGTAAAAGAAACGACTAAACAAAACTCACTGTAAAATCTTACTGCGTGCAATTGTATTACCTATAGTATAACTAGTTATGCACATATTATTTAGGGTCTCGCCTATAGCCCACCGGCTGGGGTGGGTGCTGTGCCGCCTGCACTACCCCAGCTGCTGCTCCGGTGAGCCACTTGCTACCCTCCACCGGTGGTGGGGTGGGCGCTGTGCCGCCTGTACTCCCCTGGCTGCTGCTCCGCTGAGCCACAGGCTATCCTCCAATCAGGAGGAAGATTTCCAGGAGATTTCCGGGGGAGGCGATTTCGGGCGGCGCGGCTCCCACTCGGTCTCCCGTCGGTCGGAATTTGGACTTTTGAGTGTTTGTTGGATGTATTGATTGATGAATTGAGCTATTTGACTAAGCGGAGGGGCCTTTAGAGGTGCCAGCCAGAGTATTATCTCATCCAACTATATATATGTGTTCGTTGTTCCTCCCCGGAAGAATATAAATAATAAAACCCACAATACCATTTCTAAGTTCCTGCCAAATTACTGATCCATGGAATTAGGTTTCCGAACCGTGATCAACATAATTCAATGTTGCCAATGCTGCTCCCAATTTTTGCATGAACCGCAGTGACTGGTGCTGTACATTATACAGCAGGAGCCACTCCCTTAATTCTACATGATCGGTGCTGTGACTAATACAGCACTGACCAAACTTAGATTATTTAGAATGTCAATTCCAATAGTAAGATGGCTGGAAGACCAGTGCTCCGGCGCTGACAAATGTCATATTCAGATGAATAAATACTTTACCAAAAAAAAAAAAGTTACATTATCGGCTGCTGTGATTTGACCTTTGAACTGCTATTCAGGTCAATATCTAAATGAGGACACTAAATGTACATCCCTCAGGGCCCACTCAACACCCCCCCCCCCTCCCCTCGAACGCTAACGCATGCGCATGTTTTCCTAATAATAAAGGATGGCAGACGACTTTTCCCAGCTCACACTTCATCCCCTGTCAATGGTTGTTGGGAAACCCCGTCACCCCGATTCACCGACCATTCTGTCACCGGGGGTCTGTGGTCGTACGTATTCACCGGCACAATTCAAGGATGAAAGTGGTCTCCGGCAAAAAAAACACCTCGGAAATCAAGCCTAACTCGTTCTTTTTTGGGTTTCATGTTCTAGCAACATCTAATGTCATAAGAACGGGATTCGAACAAACCAGTAATTAGGAAATCCGCGAAATCGCAGAGATCTTTCAGCCCTGAGCCATACCTGCCAACTTTTGCTAAACGAAAATCCTAATAATAGAAATCCATCCGAGCGAAGCGAGGCGCGCAAGCGTTCTAGGGGGGTCCGAGGGCATGCCCCCCCCGGAAAAATTTGAAAAATACATAAAAAATGGTGCATTCTGGTGCATTTTCAGAGACATTTTAGGCACATTATTAAAGAAATGATTACCATTTTTCGCTGGATGCGGGCCGGATGCGGGCCAGATGAAAAAGCGGAATAATATGTTTATAATTCGTAGGGTGGAATGAGAATTAAAAAAAGCGTAATTATTCCGCCAAAATCGTAATAGTTGGCAGGTATGCTGAGTATGTCTTACCAAAGAAACACCACCCATATCAGAATACTCCTGATGGAACGCCTCTCAATACATGTTTGTGTTTGTTGGAGTTATACATCCTATCAACATCTAAGGTCATATCAGGACGTGTACCGACTTTTGACAGGGCACTCATGGCGACTTTATAGTGTTGCCCCACTGGGAGACCAGACCACCAGCAACATAACCTAATATCCCACTGAGTCACAATATCCTAATACTGAGCAAACCAGTCCTTGCCCTATCCTAGTAATGCTGAGCGCCAGGCTAGGTGGTGACAAGTATTTATTTTGTAAGTCATTGATTTGACTCCCCCGGTATTCAAACTTCCGACCTTCCGCATGGGAAGCTTGTACTCTACCGATTAAGCCATCGCGTCCGGTCTAATGTAATGTAGTTTCAAGATACTTATACTACAATTGAGTTCGGTCACCAGGAACCAGGTTCAATGTGTGCTTAAGCCATAGGGCCAATAGTGAAGGCTACAACTGTGGGTGTGTGGGGGGGGGGGGGCACCCCTACTTCTGGGTGTGATGAAAATATAGAAGTAAATGAATGTATTTACGCTTACTTTCCAAAACAATTTGATGCCGTTTGTCGAGAATTGATCATAATATATATTATTAATTATTAACCTAAAGAAAAAATTAATGTGCATGTGTATATTGTATGTATATAGTGTATGTGTGCGCAAACTTACAAAAATATATATAAACTCTAGACAGCCAACCAACAATAGCAACGTCTATTATATAGATCGTTCTTAAAATAGATTCCCAAAGATGACAAGGTTTTCCGTCACCTTGGCTTTGTCAGGCATGTGTGTTGTGTTTTTGTGTAGGTTCTTCTCAGCTGGGGCGGCGTGTGTGTGTTTGTAAACTTGCCACATGAGTTACACAGTCTACCTCAGCCTACACCGGGCCTTCACCCTCAGCCCCCCCCCCCCTCCACTCCCTCTCCCCCCCCCCTTCCCCGTTGTTGACCCCTCACCTGGAGAGGTCACCACCAGGTGAGTGCCCACGTAGAGAGCTGTGCACAGGTAAGAGACGCACCTCTCCCCCTGGTGGCGGATGCACAAACCCCTGCATACTTACTTAGCTGTTCACCATTCTATAATCATGCTTTGTACATTAAAACTCTACTAAACCAAACCAAACCTACTTTCTACCTTAAAACTTTCGACTGCATGCATACAGGATTTGAGCACTCACTTCTAGTGTGGCAGGTCGTGGGTGGATTGATTGATTAATTGATTGGTGGTTGTGTTAGACGATGTCGGCAGCAAAGGCCACATTCATGGGTCAGAAGTGTTTAACTTGTATTCTGTCCATTTTCCTTCATACCCTTGTCACACTATGATGTAACGAGCAAACGTAAGGCTGACGTGATCACGTTTCGTCATTACATTGATGTACGTTGGATTACGTTATGATGATGTCAGAATGATGTTAGACTGACGTCGAGCTACGTCACGTTACGTCGTGTGACATCGGTGCGCGTCAAAGTTTTGAACCTGTTCAAAACTTTCGACGTAACTCGAACGTAAGGGTTTACGTTCGCCATACGTTCCGTACACGTTCGGCGAACGTCAATGAGGTTAAACGGACATTAGTCAAACCCTGCTCACTACATTCAACTACGTTCCACTACGTTGACCCACATTAAACCCGGTGGAAACGTCCACGCGGCGTAATGGGAACATCAGGATAATGTCAGGATAACGTCAGGAGAACGTACGTTCAACGTTTCGCCACCATGTAATGACGTATGTAACATCACGTAACATAGTTCTGGCAATGGAATAACGTTCATAACGTTCCGTGAACGTAATGAAGTTGTCCTCTCTCGTTGAATGACGGTATCACTATGCTTTACGGACGTTATGCTCTCGTCAACTACGCTGCATCCACGTTCCACTTGTGCCCAAATTTACATACTACGCCGAGAAGTTCAACGTTCTTCACGTTTTCCCTACGCCGACGTCGTTACGTCGTAGTGTGACAGGGCCTTTAACCACCACTTCTACACAGAGTGGATCGTGGGTGGAACTCCAGCGGAGTCAAACCGATGACTGGCAAAATTGATACTTGTCGCTACCTAGCCTGGCACTCGGCATTATTAGGATAGGGCAATGATTGGTGGAAAGAAGATAATTTATCTATGATTGAAATTGCAGGTGCGGGCACACACTCTGTACGTGTTCGATGGTTGTTTGTTTTACCCAATAACTGGTCAGTGATGAGTTAGTAAGTCATGACAGAAGGGGCCAGTTGTGCTATCAACTTGCTGACTCCCCCCCCCCCCCCCACACCCCGCGCGTGGTCCTGAGAGTAGCGCTCTGGATCCGGTCTGAGCCTGTTAAAGTGGAATTATTGCAGGGTTTTATTTGTTGGGGTTTTATTCCTAGCAACATCTAAGGTCATATCATGACGAGTACCGACTTGTGACTGCGGATTCATGGCGACTTTATTGTGTTGCCCCACTGCGAGACCAGGCTGTCGGCGTCATGACCCAATTTTCCCATTTAGTCGCATTATCCTGATACTGGGCTAACCAGTCCTTGCCCTATCCTAGTACAGCCAAGCGCTAGGCTAGGTAGCGACAAGTATCAATTTTGCAAGTAATTGGTTTGACTCGGTTGGGATTCAAACACCCGACCTTCCGCAAGGGAAGCCTGCACTCTTCAGGATTCGGCCACCGGATCCAGTGTAGTGGAATTCAATGTGCTTGTAGGTCATTTTCAGATTACCAGGGCCGCGTTCAGGCTCCGTCTCGGAGGCGCCTCGGCGACAGGCATGACGTCACACCAGTCTGAACGACAACAGCAGTTGGTCACCTCGAAAATGGCCACCCCCATAGGTGGCGGCCATTTGCAATGGACAAGCTGTGCTGTAATTGGCTGAAAGCACTGAATGCGGCGGCCATTTTCGAGGTGCTTTTCATCTCCAGTCTGAAAAGGGAGATGTCTCGGAGACGTCGCCGAGACGCACCCTGAACGGAAATAGGCCAAAAAGCATCGCCGAGACATCGCCGAGGCACCTCCGAGATGGACCCTGAACGCGGCCCAGACTACCATCAACTTGCAGATCGGCAATGTTGTTTGTTTGTTTCTTTTGGTCAAGTGTATATTGATCAAGTGTTTATTGTCATGTCTATATTTGATATATTTTCTATGGAGAATATTACTTTTTCACAACAAAACTGATCGGGATGTCTACCACACCTCGTAGTATTCCAAGGTGGTCTCCCACACAAGCACTGACAATGCTCAACCCCGCTTCACTTGATCAGATGGGAGAGAACCAGTGTCATTTTGGCCGTTGGTATATTTGAATAATTCAGATGTCCGTGCTTACATACGATCAAAGGTACACAGTCAAGAGTGACACTGAGTACTCGGGTGTCACACAACAAAAGGACCCTCGAAATGTACCCGATTATTGGGCATGACAGGAGTGCAGCCCGGAGTGTCATCTTCCATGAGCCGCAAAGGATGTGTAGCCTACCCATAACACGTCGTCACCGGTCATGTGACACCTACTGATTGGTCACGTGCTAATTTACTGAGACCACAGCAATTTTCTGACTCGATGTGTATATAGATGTAAATATATGATATATTGCTATATTAAATACATAAAATATATGGTATAATATATAATATGACATAATATAATATATATATATAATATATAGAAAAGAGTATATAGAAGATCTATTATATTATATTATATAATACAGCAAGCGTTAAGTAATGCAATTCACATCAGTTTGGTTGGTTTTTTAAAAGCATACAGTTATAATAATAATAAATAATAATAATAAAACATTTATATAGCGCCCGATCCAGCAAGCCGTTCTCAGGCACTTTACATAACAAACAAATATAGGCGGAACAGCAGCTGGCATAATAATTCCAGCAGAAACAGCAGGTGGTGCCGGCTGTGTTACTTTGGCGGCAATCGCTGCTTGCAATAGACCTTATGCAGCAGATGTCTTTGGCATCTTAACATTAACAATAACCGCTGATGGCTCAGTTCTCAGTACAACAGTTCCCTTCCTTGTGGTATCTAGTAGAGGTTAAGGGAATTGTTCTCCAGTCCCACTGCATGGTATTCTATGACCAGAGAGGATTCCTCTATGGATAAAAAAATGAACGTATTCGATACAATAATAATAACAAATCCAAACACTCACCATCCTACGATTAGTAATTGACATATCAGTCACCATAGCAACGCCTCCTTCAATGGTTTGTAAATAGGCATCACAAATTGCCACATTGTTCAATGTCAGCCTCAACGCTGGAGGCAACATCATATGACATTCTCATGTAAGCCACCTAGATAAAAGATTCACCCCGTACTTCCAGTACAGGGGTGAACGACAACATAGTCTAAATACGGGCGAAAATAGCATTAGTATGGAACAACAAGTAGAATGCCTGGCACCAGTGTCAAATGGTTACTTATATCAGAACAGAGTTGGTGAAATGGGAGAAAATGCAAAAAGGCAAGATGGCGGCCAGAGAACGCCATCGATTTCACTTTTAAATTGCATTAAAGTATATGTTTTATTATATTTTCCAACTCAAAAGTAGCGGGTAAACATGAAGACATATACAAAGAATAAATGTTGCTTCTTAGATTGTGAAATTAGGCTCTCATAAAGACTCAATTCCTTAGCCCGATTTTTCGACCATTTTTATATAAGCCTGGTCTTCACCCATGTACTACAAGTATCGGGTGAATCTTTTATCTAGTAAGCCACCATGCCATGCACGGAACGCCAGAGGGTCAGGGTTTCAATTAACAACCGAATGCGTTGTGCTACCTATTTCTTGTAGTTGTTATATTTGCTGTTTAAGTAGGGGAAATTCCAATCACAAACAATTGGTGTTCCTCACTCCACTACTCCTTCTTATACCCAAATGTACCAGACGGGATGGCTGAATGAGTTTAGCGTCCATCTCCCATTTTGGTAGATCAGGAGATTCCAACCCACAGGTTCGAAACCTGGTCGAGTTAAACCAATGACTTAAAAATTGATACATGTAGCTTCCTAGCTGGTGTTCGGCAATATTAGGATAGGGCATGGACTGGTTGGCTCAGTGTCAGGATAATGTGACTGAGTGGTATATCAGGTTATGGTCTCCCAGTGGGGCAGCACTATAAAGTCGCCATGAGTGTGCACTGTTACAAGTCGGTACCCATCCTGATATGACCTTAGATGTTGCCAGGACGTAAAACTCCAACAACCAACCAACCATCTATCACTATAACCCATACACAACCAGATCTGCTCACTGTGTTGAACTTGGCTGACCTGTCCAGAAGAACAGCTCTCCCTACACTGGTCCCACCGCGTGGCGACCATTGGACTAGCGCACTACAGTACAAGTGGGTAGCGCAGTGGTGGCACTTCAATGGCGAGTGCTTTCACTGCTGCAGCGGGTCTGTATCTGTCAGCGAGAGCTAATATGTCATAGTGCACTTGTACTACAAGCTGCCCACAGACCCGGAAACGCGGCACCGTCTTCACCGCATTTGGGCACTGGGTCGAGGTCAGTTCAAGGTCATTTGAGGTCAAGCAGTTCACGTGAAGAACATGTCAATAAGTGGCTGTCACCGCAAATGGAACCCCCGACACCCTTTATGTAAACAAGACCCTGCAGAGCTTGCGCCTAAAAAAAAAAAAGGTTTACTTTTCCTCATGCTATTCCTTCTTATTTCAATTCCACAGAGTGATTTTTCTTGAAAGCCTTGTGAGGGCGATCTGGATCGTCCAGATCGTCTCCCCCTCTTGGCCGTATTTGATTAACACGACCCGGGCGACTCGGGTCACCCGAGTTGCTAGAATTTCAAATCGAACACCGCGACTGGAGTCGACAAAAACAAGTGCCTCTATGCAAAAAGTCCCGACCCAAGTAACCCATGTCTTGGCTGGGGCTGGCTAGGAGCGATGAGAGTTGATGTCACATTTGCACTGGTACCGTCCTGTAGGATAACAGCTACCAGTACCAGTCCTACATGTTTTTTTGTTGGTAATAACCCAGATTAATGAAATGGAAATATAACTAAATTATGCTGTAGTTATATCAGTTATTTAAAAAAGAAAGAAAGAAGAGTTTTGGATTAAGCCACCGCTTTCCCACCCCGAGCGTGGAGAAGCATGTTCGGTTATTCAACCTGAGTCTGTAGGATGTGCGCATGCGCCAAAAAGTGACTCGGGTGACCCAAACACTCGTCCATTCCAAGAATTTATCTAACCCAAACAAAAAGTCCTAGCAACGGCTATATATTCCCATAGTTTGTAGCTTTTCACCATTTTGGTGGTTGCTCTATTCTATTATTGAGATTTATTTTAAGACAATGCTCGTTTTGATTTCCAATGTGTTCAGGAATAGACTACATCACGGTTCCAGTGGCGCGGTGCATTGTGGGATGGGTCAGAGCAAAACAACCCCTCCAAAAGCACATGGTACATGCTAATACACTGGGTGCAGCTATGAAATGTGGTAGTTTCAGCTCATTTCAGCTCTTGTTTGAAACATAGAATACTAACTAAAAATATATATATAATAAATTAAGATATTAATCTTTTATCCAGCAATGCATTTACATCAATATAATTAGCACATCTTATGCCATGTGCATGTAGATTTAGAAAGATCTGGGCACTCAGACTAGTGTTAGAGCCACAGCCAGAGTACTCAATGCATTGTCAATGGCAGTGAGTAATCTCCATACAGAAAAAGTAAAATATTAATAAAACCACACGACCTAGGCACAAACCGCTTGGAACACATATAGAAAACAGGTTTAACAAAAAGATTATATTAAATTGATAAGGTTAGGGTTTGGGATTTCTATTAATTTTGAATAAAACTGACGTTTTTCAATGCGTGTATAGGCAAACTCAATGGCCGTATGCCTTTGCTTTGCTCCCAAGGCCGTTTTCAGCGCATGCGCAGTCGGAACCGTGATCTAGTCTATTGTAAACCAACACTTTATCTATTTAAGCCACAAGCTACAAATGGTCATGAACCGGACTGGGTGACCAAATCGACAACAGGGCTAGCGGAAGGTTGAGGGTTTGAATCCAGGCCGAGTCAAACCAATGGCGTACAAAATTGGTGCCTCTCGCTACCTAGCTTAGCACTCAGCATGACTAGGATGAGACAGGCACTGGTTAGTTCAGTATCGGGACAATGTGACTGTGAGACGGTGCTGACCGTCTGATCTCCCAATCTATTTGGGCAGCTCTATAAAGCCGCCATTAGTGCACACTGTAACAAGTCTGTACCTGTCCTGATATGACCTGAGATGTTGCCAGGATGTAAACCCCAACAAAACAAGGAATTCTACTACAGTATCAGCAAGATAATTGGAAGATGAGCCGATGACAAACTATCAGTTATGAATTGGTTAAGGAGATTAAATAGAATATTTGCATATGACCTCCCCAACCAAAGAAACATGGAATGCCTACCAGTTAGGGACCAGACGGGATGGCCGAATAAGTTGAGCGTCCATCTCCCGTTTTGGTAGATCATGGGATTCGAATCCAGGGTTTGAACACTGGTTTCCAACCAATGGCCTAAAAATTGATACTTGTTGCATCCTAACAAGGTGCTCAGCATTATTAGGATAGGGTAAGAACTGGTTGGCTCAGTGTCAGGATAATGTGACTCAGTGGGATAACAAGTCATGGTGCTGGTGGTCTGGTCTCCCAGTACTATAAAGTCACCATGAGTGCATACTGTCACAAGTCGGTACCCGTCCTGATATGACCTTAGATGTTGCCAGGACATAACACTCCAACAGCCAACGAACCTACCACGTACCAGTTGGGGGGATATTTCATTCTCTCGTCTCATTCATCTCAGACAGTCCATACGTATATATACTCTTCCCAAGTTGATCAATGTTCAAAAATCATAGAGTGGGCGGAGGGGGGGGGGGAGAGACCAAAAGCCATGTTTGGATTGCTTTTCATGCCATCAATCAATCAATCAATAGTTCCGTCCTCTAGTCGAGGGTTGGATGCAATGGTTCTCTACTTGTCCCGATGGTGTGCTGTTCTGATAGACTGTGAATAATTCAAGCCTGTCCACTGTGAAATATCTGTAAACCATGATGTTCTTGGTCTCCCTCTCCCTCTGCTGCCATTCACCTTCCCTTCCAACAATGTACGGTATATTGAACTCTGACGAATGATGTGGCCAAAATAAATAAGTTTCTTTGTCTGTATAGTGGCAAACAAGCTTTTCTTATTTTAAATTTTTCTGAGAACTTCTTTGTTGGTGATCTTCTTTGTCCATGATATTTTCATCATCCTTCGATAAGTCCACATCTCAAATGCTGCTAAACGTTTGTACATTTTCTTAGAGATTGTCCATGTCTCAGCCCCATACATTAGAGTAGACCACACATAACATGCCATAGCATTTAGGATTAGGAGAGTGTTTGAGGACGGGATGAAATCTAATACTAACATTGTTAGGATTGTAAAAACCATTAACATTTATGGACCGTTCCTAACCAAGTAAGAGTTAGATCCATTACCTCCATCCTAAAATAGCCAGACCCTCATTGTTTTGGTGTGGGGAAGTGAGGGTCTTTTTCCTGTGGTGGCAGTGATTGCATTGACACTTAAAGCTGCATAGTCCGATGAAATATCAAATTTTCTAAACCAAACTAATTATCTAGATTTGATTTGACATATCTAACTTAGTTACTGATGCACTTATTTAGCATTTGTTTCTGCGTAGAAGGCAATACTGAGTCAATTTAATAGACCCTGTTACTGCAGAAGTCTGTGGTGTCAGAGCTTTGCCAAGCTTGCCAAAACTAATTTTCCATGTTTGCACTCAAAATATCTCAAAAGTTTACCATTTAAAATAAAAGTAACTTTGAAATAATGTAAAGTAGATACTAGTGATCGATCTAATATATTTATCTCAGAAAAAATACAGAAATTCAAAACCATCGGACTATGCAACTTTAATTCCAGTCAAGCTGTATACCCACGCATCTTTTCTACTCAGAAGCGTATAGTTCAACCAATCTTCTACATGGCTATCTACACCCCAAATATGACAATATCACGATAGATTAAAGTTGCATAGGCCGATGGTTTTGAGTTTCTCTCATTTTCTGAGATAAACATATTAGGTTGTTCATTATGATCTACCATACTTCAGTTTGAAGTAACTTTTATTTTAAATCGCTAACCTTTGAGATATTTGAAATGGAAACATGCTAAATTAATTTTGGCAAGATTGCCAAAATTCTATCACCATAGGCTTCTCCAGTAACAGGTTCTATTAATTGACTCAGTATTCCCTTATATGTGACGACAGATGTTTAATAAGTGCACCAGCATCTAAGTTAGATATGTAAAATCAAATCTAGATAATTGTTTTGGTTTTGAAAATGTTATGTTTTAATCGGACTATGCAACTTTAACCAGAGGGCGAGGTGGGGGCATGGGGGGGGGGGGAGGTTCAAATGGGCGTGGTTTGTAAGTAATGAGTTCAATGTAGGCGTGGTATCTTGATTGACAGCTAAGGCAAAGGGGGCGTGGCCTCGACAGGTAATGAACTGACCAGCTGGAAGAGGTTACTGTCGACCGACCGAGGATCAGCGTCTTAGTGACCTACATCTGACCGGCATTTGACCTACATCGGACCTTTATCTGCGGACTGTCGACCTGCCACCTGGTGGGTTAGATTAGCGCCTAAAGTAGGTCTAAGTCATGTCTACCTGATGTTATAACAGCCACCCTCCTTACTCCCGCCCGAGACTACACTTGTCAGCAATTCAGCTTAGTTAAAGCTGCATAGTCCGATGAAAATATCAAATTTTCAAAACCAAAACACTTATCTAGATTTGATTCTACATATTCAACTTAGACACTGGTGCCCTTATTACGCATTTGTTGCAGCATAGATGGGCATAATAAGTCAATTAATAGAAACCGTTACTACTGAAGTCTATGGTGTCAGAGTTTTAGCATGCTTGCCAAAATTATTTTGACATGTTTTGACGTCAAATATTTCCAAACTTAGTAATTTAAAATTAAAGTTACTTCAAACTAAAGTAAAGTAGATTCTAACGATTAGTATAATATATTTATCTCAGAAAATAGCAAAAACTCAAAAGCATCGGACTATGCAACTTTAAAGATGCATACAAGTTTGTTTTATTTAATGAAGCCTCTAGAGCACATTGATTTTCATATCATCGGCTATTAGACGTCTAACATATGGTCATTCTGACATATTTCTTTGGGGGAAACCCACTGCCACCACATGTGCTCCTCTTTCTGATAAGCAGCAAGGGGTCTTTTATATGCACTTTCCCACAGATAGGGCAGCACATACCACAGCCTTTGACAAACCAGTCATGGACCACTGGTTGGAACAGAAAATAGCCCAAACTGTTTATGGGTCCACTGAGCAGGATCGATAGGATGACCGACATCTTCACAGATGGATACACTACCGCCTGAGCTACGTCACACACCTAGTTAAAGATGCATATTCTCATGACTCTCTGCCATATATTTTTTAGGTAACTATATTTTATGAGGTTCTTCAATATAATCTACTTTACTATATAGTAGGATGTATGTTTTATTTTACAAGGTTAGCGCTGGAGATTGTGCACCAAAATACTGGACATGGATTTTTATCATCCATTTTCGAGCACCAGACGAGATAGCCGAATGAGGCGAGCGTCCGTCTCCCGTTTTGGTAGATCGTAGGATTCGAACCCACAGTCATTGGTTTGACTCGGCCGGGATTCGAACTCCCAACCTTCCACACGGGAAGTCTGCGCTCTACAGATTAGGCAACTACGTCCGGTAGTTGACTTGGTGTATGCGGACAATGTGACTGATATCATTATCAAGTCACATCTGCCTGCAGGATGGTACACCCAGTCGAATAACACTATAAATCAAACTGCATTATCAGACCGCAGCAGCAATCTTTCCCCCGAAAGGCATGGGGCGCCAGGTACCTTTAAATGGGTGCGCATTGCCCCATTTCCGGATCCGGAACGCAGACATTCCCACCCCGGGTGCACAGAGCTATCACCCGCCCACACACATGTGCACACGCTATAAGCCGTGTTCACACGTACAGCGTTAGGCCGACTTAGATGAGTCGAACTAGCGACGCATTCACACTACAGAGTTTTCAAACTTTGTCGCATTCAGACACGCGCGTTAAACCGGCTCAGATCGATGTTTTGTTGTTGTTTTACGTCCTAGCAACATCTAAGGTCATATCAGGATGCGTATCCACACATATATGAAAAAATGGGACGGTGCAAACATGTAGGACGGTGCAAACATGTGTTCTAACCAAAATGAAAGCAACTACCTGTTAGGAAGCAGTCTCCATCCATGCGCTTAAGCCGCCTCAACTAAACTAGTTGCATTCACACATGCCACTTTGGCCGACTCAAGCTAGTTCGCTTCATTTAAACTACCTTGCGACGCGGTTTACTTGAGGCGAACTAGTTGAGTTGACTCAGCCCTAATTCGCCTCAGCGTCGCGTCCACATGGCCAATGTGAGTCGACTTACATGAGGCGAACTAGTTGAGGCGACTTAAGGCCCGTGTGTGAACAGGGCTTTAGATGTGCCCCCGCCCCCCATCTCCCCCCACCCGCTCCCGTCACACTCTCGTATCAACCTCCTGTCTCCGTTCTTCTTTATTTTATTCGTTTCTTTGTTTCTTCAATTTCCATACAATATCTCTATTTGTGTGTGTGTGTGTGTGTCTGTCTGTCTATGTGTCTCTGTCTGTCTGTGTCTTTCTCTCTATGTGTCTGTCTGGCTATGTATTTTATGTGTGTGTGCCTGTTTGTGTCTGTGTCCCTCTCTCTCTCTCTTTCTCTCTCCACACACACACACACATACCCACACACAACACACACACACACACATCAGTTACATCTCGGGCCCCCGATGTAACCAACAAACCGCTCACATCACCACACAGATGACAGCCGGCCAGACAACCAGGACAAGTGGAAAATGAATGAAACCAATTTCCAGCCAATTTCCTCTGTGCTGTCACTCGCACGTCGCAACAGTAGCAGAGAGCCCGGGTACAAGTAGGGGGACTGAGAAGCCTCCTGTGGGATTGTGTCTCCAAACATGGCACATGTTCACTCCCCAGCTAATGCTTCCTGAGCACAAAAAATGATGCCGTACGACCAACACTCCCGTTGTTTGTTTTTTTGAGTGTTTTTTATATATATTAAAGCTGCATAATATCATAAAAGGATGACATTTTGGAAAGCATTAATACTGACTTAGATTCAACTTAGATGCGGGTGCACTCCTTAAATATTTATTGCAGTTTAGTGCTCCTGTGCTCTGCTTGATATTTAGCCGTCCTGTTATGACCTTAGATGTTGCTAGGACGTAAAACAACAAACACTCTCCACTCTGTTGATATTTAGTGAACAAAGTCCATGTCCAGTATTTTGACTTACACGTTAAAGTTGCACAGTCCGCTGGGTTTGAGTTTCTGTCATTTTCTGAGATAAACATTATTTTTATTGAGGCTGTATTTATACTGTCCATAGCATATAAGCCCGGGTACCCAGGCTTGTTTTCAATGCTGGCCAGTTGTAGTGTTGGTGTTGTCTTATCAAACAGTAGCTGCTGATAAGTAATTTGATTGCCTGCATTTCAGTAGCAGATAGATAATTGGTTGGTATGGTTAATAGCCTATGTTTTTTTGTGTTTTTTTCTTGGTATATATGTATTTATTTTTCTACTCTTATTACTAGACTAGCCTACTCCTATTTACATATCATAGGCTTGTACGTAGCTGTGTGGTGTGTTATCTGGCTACATCAGGTTGGTTGTTATAGTCAACCTTACTTTAGTTTGAAGTGACTTTTATTTTAAATGGTTATTTTTTAAATTTATATATTTGAAGCAAACGTGCCAAATTAATTTTGGCAAACATGCCAGAACCCTGACAGCATAGGTTTCTGCAGTACCAGGTTATATATGTAGAACCAAATCTAGATAATTGCTTTGGTTTTGAAAATTGGACGTTTTCATTTAAATATGCAGCTTTAAAATGAATTTAGCATAATTTTACTTCAAATATATCCGAACTTACCCTAATAAAATATATTACTTCAAATTACGGTGAAGATTATAATTATTAATCTAATATATTTATCTAAAAAATATCTGTTTTAAAAAGACCCATTGGATTGCGCCACTTTAAACGCAACGACGAACTTCTTAGTAAACCCTCCTCCCGGGTGAAATATTCTCTTATATACCGATATAAGCCAACACACCAACTTAACCGATATTCAAAGGCTCACTTTATTCAAACAGAGATCGCTGGTAATTTCAACCGGGAAAAGGTCAAACCAACAACAACAAAATCGAAAAATTTTAATTTGCAAAGTGTGATGGAAAAGCTGACATTGCGTACAGTTTAAAGGTTGTATCCTCCCAAATATTAAGTTTAAACAAAAATGTTACGTTAATGAAAAAAGGAGGTAGGCTAGTGAGCAGCCGAGCGGTGGCACCACCGACGGACTTGAAGCCTGAGCAGTAGATGAGTAGTCCGAGGCTCAACCACCCAATTACTGGTGGGTGGGTGTTAGGATAGTATAGAATTCCGGGTTATTATACTCGTAAAATTCTTATACAGCATATATATATATATATATATAAATATATATACAGATGAACCTCGATCCAATGGACACTGATGCAACGGATTCCGGATCCAACGGACACAATCCGCTAGAGTGAATATCTGAATTTGTAGGAATTGTTTCTTTGGATGCATACTGGTCAATCATTATGTATATCTTGGAGCCAGTGACAGTTGCTACAATCCACCACATCTGAAGAACTGTCTCGATTTCTATTAATTAAGAGCAGCTAACAGGTCCAAAGCCTATTATTATAGCTGTATCCTATGCAGGTGTTGCAGGTATAGCAATACCTCAGGGAGTTGACGCCCCTGCCTTGCAGAGTTGTAAACCACTGCCTTGTGGTACAGGTTCTTAAATTTTGTCGCTGCAATGGACAAACAGCTTTAACGGACAACTGCTCCCACCTATTAGTCCGTTGGATCGAGGTTCATCTGTATATATGTAAATTATTGACAATACTCACAGAATACAACACAGTACATATAATGGTATGGAGGAGAGTCTCGGCTCTGGCTGGCCCTAAACTCCCTATTCTTTATTAAGTAAAAATTCCAGGTCAAGTAACCATCCGGTAGTGGTCAGGTGACATCCTGCAGCCACCCACAGACTTACTGCCTACCCTCGTGCACCCCACCTGTCCACCAAGCCACTCAAGCAGCACCCATAGAACCTTCTAGACCGCATGCATCCAACACAATCAGAGCCGTTCCATAATATACCCATACTTCTAGCATTATACGTAGACATTATTGACACTTCTCACAGAAGACAACACAGTATATATAATGGTATGGAGGAGAGTCTCAGCTCTGGCTGGACCTAAACCCCAAAGCACCTTCCCCCCCCCCCCCCCCCCCCCCCAAAGAAAGCCGCTAGTGGTGTTCTCTGTGGCGGAGTCGTTAGAGTGTCTGACTTTTTTCTAGGTCAGACTCCTAATCTGAAGGTTGGTGGTTCGATTCCCATGCCCCTACCTGTGCTAATTTGGATTTCCACTGCTGTGTCTAACTTACAGCGTCATCAAAGGCCAGTTGCTCTCATACCATGTCTATGTTGTGTGGGAGGTTAAAAATCCCTTGGGTCGGTAAAAGTGTAGGCTCGGGCTTTCTATCGACAAACTGTCTAATGGTGAAAACAAGTCTATTCAGACTTATCCATAATAGGCAGTATACATCTTTACGAAAGAAGACTGACGTCCCTGGGTCCTCTAAATACATTGCCAACCTCCTGTCCATGGACAGCCTCTCACCCACCGACCGCTTCAAGTACTGATACACCGCGTCGGATTTCCAATCGCCTCTCTCACGGACCTCCTGCACCGACACCCCACACAACCGCAAAAATGTGGCCCCTCCCCGTCTGAGACTGTGCGTTGAGAACTCCATGGGATTCAACCCACTAGCCCTACACATGCATTTAATCACTTCCCTGTAATACTCATACCTCAATGGCACACTATGTCCCCAGGTGGCGCTGGACACTGGACTGTGCTCTGAGTACCCGATACTCTGCACAGGCTTGCATTGTTTAGCCGTGACACTGGTACCTTATGTACCCTCTCTTTATACTGATTCGTGTTTGACTTTCTTACATGTAGCACTAACCCCTATGGATGAATCACCCCATCCTTCCTCAACAACGAGGACTCTGAATCAGTGACATGGCACTTCCTCAACAACGCACTGCAATAGTCGACTGTAACTGATCAAAAATAATGTTTAATAATAATGGAAGCAGGGGACTAACCTGCCTAACCTCATCCCATTTCAGCCATTTAATCCCCCGTAAGCATTTCTTAAACCAGTAATTGTCATAGTCAATAGCCAGATACCCCAAGTCTTTCAGGTGATTGTTCAGTGCGCTGATATAGTTCCTGATGGACGAGAAGTAGATAAAGGATTCATCCGGTACTCGCAGTCACAGTACATGGGTGAATACCAACCCTATATAAAAACGGTCGAAAAAGCGGGTTAATGGATGAGAGCCTAATTTCACAATCTAAGAAGCAACAATTATTCTTTACATGTCTTATTGATAGCCCGCTACCTTTGAGTTGAAAAATATAATATAATATCTAGTTTAATAAGATTTAAAAGTGAAATCGACAGCGTTCTGCGGCTGCCATCTTGTCTTTTTGCATTCTCTCCCATTTCACCAAATCTGTGCCTATATGGGTAGCCATTTGATACTGGAGCCACAGTTTCTACTTCATGTTCCATACTAAACCTATTTTCGCCCGTTTTTACACTACGTTGTCCTTCAACCGTGTACTACAAGTACCGGGTGAATCTTTTATCTAGATGAGAACAGAGAGCGTGTATATAGATGAGAGGGACAACTCCTGCGAAAATAGGTAACACAGGCTACAGTGGCGCTCCTGGCGGTTATTGTTGAACAAGCTTTGAGTTTGACGGTATGTGCAGTGCAAAACATTAGTTTTATTCAAAATTAATAGAAATCAAGAACCCTACCCTTATAAATTTTATATAATCTTTTTGGTGAAGATGTTTTCTATATGTGTACCAAGCGATTTGTTAATATGTGGTGTGGTTTTAGAGATATTACACTTGTTCTGTACAAAGATTGCTCACGGCCATTGACAATTCATTGAGTTTGCCGGTACGCAGAGGGCAAAATGTCAGTTTTATTCAAAATTTATATAAATGCAGAATACTAAGCATATAAATTTAATATAATCTGTTTATTAAACATTTGATCTGTTGGTCTGCAAAACAGATTGTTTCTAAATTGTGCCGTTTTAGAGATATTTAACTTTTTCTGTACGAATATTGCTCACGGCCATTGAAAATGCCTTGAGTTTGACAGCTGTGTCATATACTATTCAACAACCACCACTTGGAGCGCCACAGTCGGCAGCTGTTACACGGTCTAGTATGAGAGTTGTCCCTCTCATCTATATACACGCTCTCTGACGAGAAGCACCCTCCTTGCCAAATATGCCATATACAGACACAACTGCTCCGATCCACAGGGGTACGGATCCAGAGTCCAAAATTAAAACCCAAACAATCTAAAATAATAATAGATCAAACTAATAACCTAAATATGGATAAAAACAAAAACATCAAATTTTATTCAGAGTAAAACGTATCTTTTAAAATTTAAATTATGTTGTTGTGGTTGTTGTAAGATATAGGTTTGAAGCTTATTTTTGTTAAGCACACTAGTTATACCATTGGCCTTACTTGGTGAGAGGGAGGGCGAACAAAGACGGCCATTGTTGTCGCAGCGATTCGCCACTTGCCATTCTAACTTGTACATTGAGCAACCCATCTGAGCACTGTAGGATTACAGCGTGACACCCCATTACAGGACAGTGCAACAGCCTCCAGCTGTCATGTAGGATTACAGCATGATGCCCCATTACAGGACAGTGCAACAGCCTCCAGCTGTCGTGTAGGATTACAGCATGATGCCCCAGTACAGGACAGTCCAACAGCTGTCATGTAGGATTACAACGTGATGCCCCATTACAGGACCGTGCAACAGCCTACAGCTGTCATATAGGATTACAGCATGATGCCCCATTACAGGACAGTGCAACAGCCTCCAGCTGTCATGTAGGATTACAGCGTGATGCCCCATTACAGGACAGTGCAGCAGCATGCAGCTGTCATGTAGGATTAGAGCAGGATGCCCCATTATAGGACAGTACTGTCCTGTAGGATTACAGCATGATGCCCCATTACAGGACAGTGCAGCAGCCTACAGCTGTCATGTAGGATTACAGCGTGATGCCCCATTACAGGACAGTGCAGCAGCCTACAGCTGTCATGTAGGATTACAGCATGATGCCCCATTACAGGACAGTGCAGCAGCCTCCAGCTGTCGTGTAGGATTACAGTGTGGTGCTCTATTACAGGACAGTCCAACAGCCAACATGTAGGATTACAGCGTGACACCCCAGTACAGGACAGTCCAACATCCTCCAGATGTCATGTAGGATTACAGCGTGATGCCCCATTACAGGACAGTGCAGCAGCCTACAGCTGTCCTGTAGTATTACAGCATGATGCCCCATTACAGGACAGTGCAGCAGCCACCAGCTGTCATGTAGGATTACAGCATGATGTCCATTACAGGACAGCGCAACAGCATACAGCTGTCATGTAGGATTACAGCTTGATGTCCCATTACAGGACAGTCCAGCATATACAGCTGTCATGTAGTATTACAGGACGATGACCCATTACAGGACAGTGCAAGAGCCTACAGCTGTCATGTAGGATTACAGCATGATGCCCCATTACAGGACAGTGCAACAACCTCCAGCTGTCATGTAGGATTACAGTGTGACGCCCCATTACAGGACAGTGCAACAACCTCCAACTGTCATGTAGGATTACAGCATGACGCCCCATTACAGGACAGTGCAACAGCCTCCAACTGTCGTGTATGATTACAGCATGACACCCCATTACAGGACAGTGCAACAACCTCCAACTGTCATGTAGGATTACAGCATGACACCCCATTACAGGACAGTGCAACACCCTCCAACTGTCATGTAGGATTACAGTGTGATGCCCCATTACAGGACAGTGCAATATACTACAGCTGTCATGTAGGATTACAGCGTGACACCCCATTACAGGACAGTGCTACAGCCTGCAGCTGTCATGTAGGATTACAGCAGGATGCCCCATTACAGGACAGTGGTCGTGTAGGATTACAGCATGACGCCCCATTACAGGACAGTGCAACAGCCTACAGCTGTCATGTTTTGTGGATGAACCATCCCCACCTATATCACACACATGTCAGCTCTAAGTTCCTTATCATTGCTATGCCATTAAGGACCATTCTGCACTTATCTGATTGGCCAGCTGAGAGTTGCATGCATATTGTGCTGCATTTTTATAAACAAATAGCAATATTTCCAAGTGCATCTTGGTGTTTTGAGGGCTTATTTTTTTTTGTAAATATAGTTTATTTATTTATTAAAGTTTTTGTTGTCAGCGTCATGGCACTGGTCTTTTAGCAATACGACAATACAGTTATTTATAATATATGTATATGTAGTCTGATATTATCATTAGGTAATTTATTGCTCGTCTCAAAATGCACACAAGTAATCTAACACTAGTAACAGCAACACAAATATCTGGTTGTCACTTGCTGATTCCACTTTATCGTAGTTAGACAATCTAATAAATTCAACGGGACGCGGTGAGCGAATTATTCAAACGGGCTGTGTGGCAGGTCGTGGATTCGAACCCCGTCAAACCAACGAGTTACAAAATTGATAATTGTTACTACCTAGTCTGGAACTCTGGATTACTAGGATAGGCAAGGACTGGTTTAGTCAGTATCAAGATAATGTGACTGAGTGGGATACCAGGTCATGGTGCTGGCGGCCCGATCTTCTAGTGAGGCAGTACTATAAAAAGTTGCCATGATTACTCGCTGTTAAAAGTCGATGCGCGTCCGGATCTGACCTTAGATGTTCAGAGGATGAAAAAACGCAAGAAAGAAATCGGTACCCATTCGGTTTGTTTGTTTGTTTGTTGTTGTTTTACGTCCTAGCAACATCTAAGGTCATATCAGGACGGGTACCGACTTGTAAAAGTGCGCACTCCTGGCGACTTTATAGTGCTGTCCCACTGGGAAACCAGGCCGCCGGCACCATGACCTGGTATCCCACTCAGTCACATTATCCTGACACTGAGCACACCAGTCCTTGCCCTATCCTAATAATGCCGAGCGCCTGGCTAGGAAGCGACAAGTATCAATTTTAAAGTCATTGGTTTGACTCGACCGGGACTCGAACCCACGACCCCACGATCTACCAGCACGGGAGACGGACGCTCTAACTCATTCGGCCATCCCGTCTGGTCTACACATTCGGACATGAGCTCAGATGTTGCCACGATGAAAATAAACACCACATTTACCGTATTCTCCCGGTTTAACACCCTGGGCATTTAAATTGGCAAATAACTGAATTGGAGGGTGGGCGGTTACCCACATCATCATCATGCTGTCGGTCGCGATGCGACAAAGACTGCTTTCATTACTTGACTGCCGCTCTCCATTTAGCTCTCTGCTGTGAGAGTTGCGTCCATGAGTCAGTCTTAATGTCTCTCAGCTCATTTCATGAAAGCTGCCTGCAAAAGTGTTGAAGTGCTGCTGGCTTTTGCAAGTTACCAGCGGCACTCTCTCGGGGAGCAAATAGAGGTTTCACACTGGCAAGAACATGTCCAGACAGGCGCAAACTATTTGTCCCTGCAGTAGCTGGTCGGGAGATGTTGGGAGTTCCATACATGAACCGCCCTTAATGCTGACACAGTGACATGGTTTTCTGTTTAGGGGTTGCTCCCTTAGCCTTCGGTTCTGTCAAGAACCTGTACCACAAGGCAGTGGTTTACAACTCTGCAAGGCAGGGGCGTCAAACTCCCTGAGGTATTGCAATACCTGCGATACAGCTTACCCACACATGGGCATTTAAGGGGTGCGCGTTTACGAAATATTGGCCAAGTGTGGGGTGGGCGTTAACCCACACATGGGTGTTAACCCGCAAGATTACGGTATATAATTTTATCATTTATAGCACGAAGAATAAGTATTTGCGAAAATTAACCGTTATTTGTTAGTAAATCGTAGACGTAGTATACACTAAGTGAGCTCCACAGAGTAACTAACCCCTTATCACCGGTCCTATAATCGGCCGCCATTTTACTTCCCATCATGCAACAGTTCATTGCTGCTGTCAAAAGCAGTGGTTCTCTCGCATTGAGACCGATTTTTCTCACATTTAGAGTGCTTATCTTGGATGGGGGGTGGGGTAGGGTGGGGTGGGGTGGGGGTGGGGGTGGGGGGTGAGACGTTGGTCTGTTTGCCATTGTGACACCTTTTTACCAACCATTCACCACCGCAAATACCACAAAGGTTTGCCAACAAAAAACAAGCACATCCACAACAATACACCTCCATATCAGGTTGCATTTTATTGTGGGTAAAGTCAGTGTAAGAACGCAATTGAAATTCACAGATATTTTTAGCCAATAGAAACAGATGCTGGTTTTGAAAAACAAAACAATGACAGTGTGAGTCTTTGTCTCTGTGTGTCTGTGTGAGTGTAGTAAGTGTGCGTCAACATGAACACAAAAGCAACCGAATTAAAAATATGCGCGTTACATTTAAATTGACAATTGGAATTGGTTTACTGACGGCACATTTCAATTTCTGTTTTTTCCACAGTTTTATCATATTCTTTTAGCTGAAATATTAGGGAGAGGCCACAATATGGCTTGCCTTCGCACTGTATCAGCAAGTATCAGCGCACAACATGAATATAATCATGCAGCTGACCGACTTAAACGATATATATATATATATATATATATATATATATATATATATATATGTATATATATATATATATATATATATATATATATATATATATATATATGTAGTGGTCTGCACTGACCTCTCAGGCAAGTAACCACATAGACAGGTAGGTGTGGGGAGCGTGTTGATATCAGGGAGCCTAGGTGGTGTAATGGTTAGCACACTGGCCCGGAATGCAAAGAGATGTGGGTTCGAGTCCCGCTCTAGGTGCAGTATTTCCCATTTTCATCACCCCCACGACACTGGTTGCCGTGATCAGGATCCTGTACAAGCTTTGCGCTGTATGGTTGTTGAACCTACCCTGTGTATGTATGTGTTAGTGCATTGCCTGTATGTATGTAATTGTAAGCATTACAAGACTTACAATTCCAGGGGGACGAGTGTAGTGGTCTGCACTGACCTCTCAGGCAAGTAACCACATAGACAGGTAGGCGTGGGAGCGTGTTGATATCAGGGAGCCTAGGTGGTGTAATGGTTAGCACACTGGCCCGGAATGCAAAGAGATGTGGGTTCGAGTCCCGCTCTAGGCGCAGTATTTCCCATTTTCATCACCCCCACGACATATATATATATATATATGGGTCAGGATCACGAAAAGAGACCAATTGGTGGAAGTTTTCGGCGTCGAGCATGGATGTCGGGGTCGATCGGTATAATTATAATTTAGCATTGACAGAGGTGGTGGAAAGTCTTTATATTTATCCTGAATGTAAAGGTCGAGAAAATACAACAACCTGATTTGTTTCTAGGATAATTTACTATAAAACAAAGAAATGCACTACACTTTAAGAATTGCGATGCCGACATCTGTTAAAGTTCTCGGCCTCGATCATTGGATGTCGGCGTCGATCGGTATAATTATAATTCAGCATTGACAGAGGTGTTGGAAAGTCTTTAAATTTATCCTGAATGTAAAGGTCGAGAAAATAAAACAACCTGATTTGTTTCTAGGATAATTTAATATGAAACAAAGAAATGCACTACACTTTTAAGAATTGCGACGCCGACATATTCACTTGACCACCGATTGGCCCGTTTTCGTGAGGCTGACTCATATATATATATATATATATATATCTATATATATATATATATATTACTACCACATTTGCTGCAAAGGCGGTAGTATTTTCACAAGGTGTACACGTTGGGGTTATCACCCTTTAAATGACAATTGAATGGTAAGTTTCATAGGTCTCATACCGTAGGTAGTATGTGTTTTTCGGGAAATAGCCAATTAATTAATTAATTAATTAATTAGATGGGTGCTAGTTGTCTTAAAATTGAATATTCCAATGGTTTTTCAATTTCCTCAATGAAAATTATATATATATATATATATATATATATATATATATAAATATATAGTATAGTTATACGAATCTTACCTGGGTATAGATGATGGATAACTGTTGTTTTCCCGAGGTATAAGCCTCGGGTAGACGTGGGCTAGGGAGAAGGAAGCACGTGAGGTACCAGCAATTTTAACCTACTTATTCAGGATAAAAATGATCTTTCAATACAATGGATACTATGATTTTCCCGTAATGGTACACCAACGGGATAGACGTGGCAGGGCGTGGTGGGTGGGCCCTAGCCCACGTCTACCCGAGGCTTATACCTCGGGAAAACAACAGTTATCCATCATCTATACCCAGGTAAGATTCTCACGCATAAGCGTAGTGGTTTTCACACGCTTAGCCCTTGGCTTCTCCACTTTCTTAGCCACTTTGCCCCCAATGGCAGCATAGACACCTTCATATCGCGTGTCTGAGTCCGATTCCGTGGAAGTGGAATCCGTGGACGAGTCGGAAGAAGAAGAATCTTTCCTCTTCTTCTTGGACTTGGTCTTGCGCTTTTTGCGAAGTCCCGTCCTCCCCCTTTCCTTGGTGAAATCATCACCCAAAGAAACGATATGTTTCTTCTTCCTCCGTTTAGGAGAAGGAGGAGGAGCCCTAAGCTCCATCTCTGAGTCTGTCTCCGAGAAATCCTCCAAAGAAGACTCCTCTTGAACACTCGGCATTCGCCGTTTACGAGACACCGGTGGTTTGAGAGCCATTATATGACTCTCCATCGCCGCAAACCGCGTCTCCCAATTTTGAGCCGCGGCGCAGTCAGGCACTATGTCCTCCTCGGAGAGAATATGCGCCCCGGGCTGTGTCGAAGGCACTGCCGACAACACGGGTGAGGAGTCGTACTCCTCGTCCCCTCCACTCGGAACACGCCCCTCGGCTGCTGCTGCACCGCGCTTACTCCGCTTCGTGGCCATCGGGAGCTGAAACAAAGATTTTTGGTCAGTCCCGGTATATATATATGTCACAACATGGTTGTTTCAAACTCATTTGGACATCTATTGGTGTTAGAGAACGTGTTTATACCGTTATAACACAGGCGTAATAAGCTAAATTTGTGCGTGGGTTGTGGGTCAAGCCCAAACCTTACGCGGGGTCGGGACCAGTGTATCGGCCCGCCCATCCCTCTGTCCCGCACACTTCTCCCACCTGTGACTACAACGCCAACAAGTTGGAGAAAATGCTACGAAACTCGGAGAAACGCCTGAAAAAGTTTGTGGGGAGTCTATAAAAGAAACCCAGGAGCATCTCCAACATTACTCTCTATTAGAGTACGAGAGAATTTCCACAGGAGACGAGGCAGAGCCCACATCTCTACCCATAATCACACGGTGACTCGGGTGTTGACAGAACCGCTAATGACCGGTTTCAATCCTTCGAGAAGGAATTCTATCCTTGGTTTTTTATAACCAAATAACTCGTCCAAAATGGACCAAAGAAAGTCTAAACTTTCCATAATGATGCTCTAATGCATCATGATTAAGCTAACCACAGTTTTTATGATACTTACTGCGTATTAGCTTGTATGTAGACTAAATTTGCCGGAGCAACCCAACGACACGTAATCCAGTCGTGAGTTGTATATGCTAATTGCTGGTACCTCACGTGCTTCCTTCTCCCTAGCCTGAGGCTAGCCTGAGGCTGTATACCGAGGTAAAATATATATATATATATATACTTGTCGCTTATGTGGAGTTAAAGTTGCATAGTCCGATGGTTTTGAATTTCTGTATTTTTTCTGAGATAAATATGTTAGATCGATCACTAGTATCTACTTTACATTAGTTCAAAGTTACTTTTATTTTAAATGGTAAACTTTTGAGATATTTTGAGTGCAAACATGGAAAATTAGTTTTGGCAAGCTTGCCAAAACTCTGACACCATAGACTTCTGCAGTAACAGGTTCTGTTAAATTGACTCAGCATTGCCTTCTACGCAGAAACAAATGCTTAATAAGTGCATCAGCATCTAAGACAGATTATGTCAAATCAAATCTAGATAATTGGTTTGATTTTGAAAATTTGATATTTCATCGGACTATGCATTGTTAAGAGATGGAGAGGAAGGAAAAGGAGAGGGAGGGGAAAGGGGAAAAGAAATGGAAAGGAAAATGGAAAAGGAAAGGGAACAGGAAAGGGAACCGGGTCAGGAGAGGGAACGACGGGGAGATGGAAAGATGGAGACTGAGACGGAAAAAGGAGGGGGAAAGGGAAGAAACCGGGGATAGAAGGAAATAGGTGGAACAGGAGAGAGGGGAAGGAAGGAGAGAGGCAGCGGGAGGGGGATGGGTGGGGAAAGGGGGAGGAAAATGAGAAGAGAAGGAAAGTGAGAGAAGGAAGGGGAAAGGGAACATTGAAAGAGAAATGGAAATAGGTGGAGAGGGAAAGAGAAAGGTGGAGAGGGAAAGAGAAAGGTGGACAGGGAAAGAGAAAGGTGGACAGGGAAAGAGAAAGGTGGACAGGGAAAGAGAAAGGTGGAGAGGGAAAGAGAAAGGTGGAGAGGGAAAGAGAAAGGTAGAGAGGGAAAGAGAAAGGTGGACAGGGAAAGAGAAAGGTGGAGAGGGAAAGAGAAAGGTGGACAGGGAAAGAGAAAGGTGGACAGGGAAAGAGAAAGGTGGAGAGGGAAAGAGAAAGGTAGAGAGGGAAAGAGAAAGGTGGAGAGGGAAAGAGAAAGGTAGAGAGGGAAAGAGAAAGGTAGAGAGGGAAAGAGAAAGAGGTGGAGAGGGAAAGAGAAAGAGGTGGAGAGGGAAAGAGAAAGGTGGAGAGGGAAGGAGAAATAGGTGGAGAGGGGAAGAGAAAGGTTGGGGGAAAGAGAAAGGTGGAGAGGGAAAGAGAAAGGTGGAGAGGGAAAGAGCAAGAGGTGGAGAGGGAAAGAGAAAGGTGGAGAGGGAAAGAGAAAGAGGTGGAGAGGGAAAGAGAAAGGTGGAGAGGGAAAGAGAAAGGTGGAGAGGGAAAGAGAAAGGTGGAGAGGGAAAGAGAAAGGTGGAGAGGGAAAGAGAAAGGTGGAGAGGGAAAGAGCAAGAGGTGGAGAGGGAAAGAGAAAGAGGTGGAGAGGGAAAGAGAAAGGTGGAGAGGGAAAGAGAAAGGTGGAGAGGGAAAGGGAAAGAGGTGGAGAGGGAAAGAGAAAGGTGGAGAGGGAAAGAGAAAGGTGGAGAGGGAAAGAGAAATGGGTGGAGAGAAGATCCAGGCGTAGAGGAGTGAAGAGCAAACCACTCTCCATGGCAACACGCGGTACCGAACAGACAATGCCTGCAGTGTGGTGCAGAGCATCCCCGACAGTGCGGGGAAGGTGTGGGGGTGGGGCGACAGGTCTGTTTTGTTTTAAGACGGGTTGAGGTCAGTATTGTCTACTCGGGGTATTTGTACACGTAGGGGATTTGGGGGGGGGGGGGGGGGAGATGATGGGGAGGGGGTGTTAAGGGGGTAGAAGAAAGAAGTACAGGGACAATAGAAACATAAAAAAATAATCAAAAGAGAGCTAAACGCACTGCTAGACTAATGACAACAACAAATAAAATGAATTAAAAAAGAAAAAGAAAGATAGATAAATAAATAAATAAATAGAAAATACACTGATAATTCAAGCAAAGTTTTAGATATATACAAAAGGTAAACTTTAAACACAAAATCAAAACCTAATGACCACTAACACAGCATGGTGAACACATTCAGAGAAATTAACTATTGGTAACTAACCAATAATCCGATTGTAGAACGAACAAACTCACAGAGGTTTCGGGGATGTGGGAGAATGCTTACAAACAGAGAAAGAATGCATGCAGTAGTTAGCTACACAACAACTGACGGTGATAAAAAGAAGGGGAGTCACAAGACTACTACTGTCTAGCGCCGAAAACAAGTCATTATCAAGTCAGTTAAAGCTGCATAGCATCAATTTGTCAAAAGCAAAACACTTATCTAGATTTGAACCCACCTATCTAACTTAGATATTAATTATTAAACTTTCATGGATGAAAGTGGTCTCCAACAAAAATCGTGGAAATGAAGATGTGATTATTACACCGACGGCGAATTTCCGCGAAAATGCAGATTTTCCCCCCATGGAATTAGCACTGTCAGGGAATCGTAGAAAATTACTGGAAGTCAGGCTTCAACTATACTTGTTGTGCCTATATTATCGCTTGACAGTAATAGGATAACACAAGCGCTAGTTAGCTCAGTGTCAGGACAGTGAGATATTGAGTCATGCACAGGGCCGGTTCCACGTTGTCATAGGGGTGTTGCAAACAAAGTGAAGATCCTTCCTAAAGGCCCTGTCACACTACGACGTTTCTCATGAACGCGCTTCGACGCGTGCCGACGTGTTGCACTTTTGAGCGAACCGTCGGTACACGTCCGGTACGTTACCGGCGCGTTACCGGCGCGTTACCGGCGCGTTACCGGCGCGTCGGTACATAGCAACGTGTGAATGGACGCGTCGGGACGCGTCGGCGCGCGTTGGGCCGCGTCGAGATTTTGTGCTTGCACAAAACTTTCGACGCGCGCCGACGCGCCCCAACGTGTTGGATCGCGCGTTACCGGCGCGTTAGTATGACGTGGACCCACGTTACGGGTGCGACGGGCGCGTTTGCAGCACGTCGACACACGTTACCAGCGTGTTGCTCGCACGTTACCGTGTGTGTGTGTGTCTGTGTGTCTCTGTGTGTGTCTCTGCGTCTGTGTGTGTGTCTGTGTGTCTCTGTGTGTGTCTCTGTGTGTGTATCTGTGTGTGTGTCTCCATGTGTGTGTGTCTCTGTGTCTGTGTGTGTGTCTCTGTGTATTTGTGTTGTGTCTCTGTGTTTGTGTGTGTCTCTGTCTGTGTGTGTGTCTCTGTTTGTGTCTCTGTGTCTTTGTGTGTGTGTGGATGTGTGTCTGTGTGTGTATGTGCGTGTATGTGTGTGTGTCTATGTGTCTTTGTGTGTGTGTCTCTGTGTGTGTCTCTGTGTCTGTGTGTAGGTGTGTGTCTCTGTGTCTATGCATGTGTCTCTGTGTCTATGTGTGTGTGTCTGTGTCTCTGTGTGTGTCTGTGTGTGTGTCTCTGTGTCTGTGTCGCTGTGTTTCTGTGGGTATATATCTGTGTCTCTGTGTGTGTGTCTCAGTGTGTGTGTCTCTGTGTCTGTATCTGTGTGTGTCTCTGTGTCTGTGTGTGTGTCTCTGTGTTTCTGTCTTTGTGTCTCAGTGTGTGTGTCTCTGTGTATCTCTGTGTCTCTGTGTGTGTCTCTGTGTCTCTGTGCATGTCTCTGTGTGTGTCTCTGTGGTTGTGTGTGTGCCTCTGTGTTTCTGTCTGTGTCTCAGTGTGTGTGTGTCTCTGTGTCTGTGTGTGTGTCTCTCTGTTTCTATGTGTGTGTCTGTGTGTCTCTGGGTGTGTCTGTGTGTGTGTCGCTGTGTGTGTGTCTCTGTGTTTCTGTGTGTGTCTCTGTGTCTCTGTATTTCTGTGTGTGTCTGTGTGTGTAGGGGTGTATGTGTGTGTGTCTGTTTGTGTGTGTGTCTCTGTGTCTCTGTGTGTGTCTCTTTGTCTGTGTGTGTATCTGTGTCTCGGTATGTGTCTGTGTGTCTGTCTGTGTGTCTGTGTGTGGATGTGTGTGTCTGTGTGTGTATATGTGTGTGTCTCTGTGTGTGTGACTCTGTGTATGTGTGTGTCTCTATGTGTGTGTATGTGTCTGTGTGTCTGTGTCTCTGAGAGACACACACACATACACCCTCCCTCCCTCCCTCCCCCCTCTCTCCCTCCCTCTCTCTCTCTCTCCCTCCCCCCCCCCTCCCTCCCACACAGAGACACACAGACACATACACAGACACACCGAGAGACACACACATATACAAAGAAACACACACAGAGACACAGAGACACACACACATACACAGAGACACACATAGACACAGAGACACACACAGAGACACACACATACACACACACAGACAGAGACACAAATACACAGAGACCCACACAGAGACACACACATAGACAAAGAGACACACACAGACACACACATAGAGACACAGAGACAGAGACACAGAGACACACACACATACACAGAGACATAGAGATACACATGCAGAGACACACATAGACACACATACACATACATAGACACACACATACACACACAGACACGCACAGAGACAAAGAGACACATGCAGAGACACAGAGACACACACAGACACAAATACACACAGAGAGAAACCCACACATACACAGAGACACACACAAACACAGAGACACACACATACACACATAGAGACACAGATACACACACTGAGACACAGAGACACAGAGACACACACAGACACACATAGAGACACACACATAGACACAGAGACACACATACAGACACAGAGACATACACACAGAGACACAGAGACACACACACACATACAGAGAGAGACACACACAGAGAGACACACACCCAGTCACAGAGACACACACACACATACACAGATACACACACATAGACACAGAGACACACACAGAGACACACACAGAGACAGAGACACAGAGACACACACAGACACACATAGAGACACACACATAGACACAGAGACACACATACAGACACAGAGACATACACACAGAGACACAGAGACACACACACATACAGAGAGAGACACACACAGAGAGACACACACCCAGTCACAGAGACACACACACACATACACAGATACACACACATAGACACAGAGACACACACAGAGACACACACAGAGACAGAGACACAAAGACACAGAGACACACACAGAGACACACACATAGACAGAGAGACACACACAGACACAGAGACACACACAGACACACACATAGAGACACATATACACACACACAGACACACACAGACACACACACAGACACACACTGAAACACAGAGACACAGAGACACACACACACAGACACAGAGACACATACAGAGACACACACAGCCACACACATACACGCATAGAGACAACGAGACACACACAGAGAGACAGATACACTCACCGACACAAATACACACACAGAGACACCCACACAGACACACACAAACACAGAGACACACACACAGAGACACCCATAGGGACACATATACAGACACTGAGACACAGAGACACACACACACAGACACACACAGACACACAGACACACACACAGACACAGAGACAGACACACAGTCACATAGACACACACACAAAGACACATATACACACACAGAGACACACAGAGACACATAGACACAGAGACACACACAGACACACACACCTCGACACACACAGACACATACACAGAGACACACACGGTCACCGAGATACACACACAGACACACACAGAGACACTCACCGAGACACAGAGAGACACACACAGAGACACACACATACACAGAGACACAGAGACATGTACAGAGACACACAGACATACACACACACATACACACACAGAGACAAAGAGACACATGCAGAGACACAGAGCCACACACACACAGATACACACATACAGACACAGAGACACAGAGGCACACACACATACAGAGACACAAAGACACAGAGACACACACCCACAGACACACACATAGACACAGAGACACACACACAGACACAGAGACACACACACACAGAGACACACATATAGATACACAGAGACACACACACAGACACAGACACAGACACACACAGAGACACACACATAGACACAGAGACACACATATAGACACAGAGACACACACACAGACACAGGGAGGGAGGGAGGACTTTTTCCGCCCGCCACGTCGATACCCGTTGATGGCGCGCTAATAACACGCTATTATCACGCTACCAACACGCTGCTGCCCGTCCAACTACCCCCCAAAACGCCGAAAAGTTTGACGTTTCTCGACGGGTTGCAAATATTTTGCCCGTTGCCGGCGCGCCGGGGGAAACGTCGTAGTGTGACAGGGCCATTAGACATAACTCAAACCCAAACTATTTCGGGATGAGCGTCCTAACCATAAGGCTACTTAGGCTCCCTGATGCAGTCACTCTACTACCACCTACCTGTCCTTGTCCCTGAAGGCACTGCAGACTACTAGTACTAGGGCAGTCTGGTCAGTTAGACTGCTTACACAGTTACAGCCATAGACACCGACACATTCTTGAATTCATTTTGAGCAACTGATTGTGGTTTGGTACCTTAGTAACATCTAAGGTCACATCAGGACAGAAACCAGCTTATGATTGTTGACATTCAGTCTTGGCGAATTTATAGTGCAACCTCTCCGGCACCACAACACAGTAAGTATTCCACTCAGTTACATTAACCTGGCACTGAGCCAAGAAGCCCTTCTTCTATCCTAGTAATACTGCTGAGTGTCAAGCAGGGTAGCGGTAGACATATTTTTCTATGAGTCATTGGCTTGACTCAGTCAGCATCGAACCCATGAGTTCCCATACATAGATTGAGCGGGCGCTCTTACCCAATTTGGCACCTCGTCAGATTTTGAAAGTCACACAACTAGTGATGCAAACCTAGTACATTACTACAAAGTCCACTCAGTGTGTGTGTGTGTGTGTGTGTGTGTGTGTGTGTGTGTGTGTGTGTGTGTGTGTGTATGTGTGTGTGTGTCTGGGTGTCTGTGTGTGTGTCTGTCTGTGTCTGTGTGTGTGTCTGTGTGTGTGTATATATAAATAAGTGTCGTTGTCCTCTCAACCAACCTCGCCGAAACACCAGCCAAGCCCACTCGTATCGCCGAAACACCATGCTTTTTGTGTGTGTAGAACTCTCCTTGTTCGGAAAAGAAAGAAGAAAGAAAGAAAGAACGAAGAAAAGAAAGAAAGAACGAAGAAAAGAAAGAAAGCGACAGAGAAAGAAGGAATTCGTCCAGACAGATCCAATGTCACAAAGTGGTTTGTACAAGCAAGGTCAGGATGGGGTTGACGCTGTTTTAACAACCCAATATCTAGAATACGCACCCCTCACACCCCACCACTCCTTACACCCATTTGGCACAATGCCACGCCCAGAATATCATTGCAGACTGGATGTTCTTTCCAACCACTCATGGAGCAGCTAATGCAGGGCCGATTGCACTGGTTGGTTGTTGGTTGATGGAGTATTATATCCTGGCAACATTTAAGGTGATATGAGGACGGGTACCGACTTGTAACAGTGTGCACTCATGGTGACTTTATAGGGCTGCCCCACCGGTGAGACCAGGCCACCAACACCATGACCTGATATCCCATTCAGTCACATTATCCTGACATTGAGTTAACCAGTCCTTGCCCTTGCCATATCCTACTAATGTCGAGTACTAGGCTAGGAAGTGACAAGTATAAATTATTTTGTATTTTCTCACTATTAGGGGTTCGACTCAACCGAAACCCAACTCCCGATCTCCCGCACGCGAGGCCCGCGCTCTACCAATTCAGTAACAACGCTAAGTAGGGCAAAACTTCCATTTATTCAAAATTAATAGAAATACATAACAATTTGGCACAAACATGGACAGAAGGATGCAATATAATAATATAATGAATATGTTTAAGACACAACTCTCCATAATTAAGTATTTTGAGCTAAGAAACAGATTATTTCAGTCACTTTGCAGGCTGATGTTTACATCACCATTGATTAGCCATATTTAATTCTTGTTCTAAATATTGAAATGTCAAAAATGGCAACAAAAACTTGTTTCAAAGAAATATATAACCAATATCTGATTAACCCTACTCATTTTCTATTTCTACATATGTCATTAACCATAGGATTGTAGTAGTCTGCACTGACTGCTCAGGCACGTAACCACATAGACAGGTAGGCATGGGTAGTGTGGTGATATCAGGGAGCCTAGCTGGTGTAATGGTTAGCACACTGGCACGGAATGCAAAGAGATGTGGGTTCGAGTCCCACTCCAGGCACAATATTTCCCATGTTCATCACCCCCATGACACTGGTTGCCGTGACCATGATCCTGTACAAGCTACGCACTGTATGGTTGTTGAACCTACCCTGTGTATGTATGTGTAAGTGCATTGCCTGTATGTATGTAATTGTAAGCATTAAAAGACTTACAATTCCAGGGGGACGAGTGTAGTGGTCTGCACTGACTGCTCAGGCAAGTAACCACATAGACAGGTAGGCATGGGTAGTGGTGATATCAGGGAGCCTAGGTGGTGTAATGGTTAGCACACTGGCCCAGAATGCAAAGAGATGTGGGTTAGAGTCCCGCTCTAGGCACAATATTTCCCTTTTTCATCACCCCCACGACAGGATATAAATAAAAACATGAATAAAATAAGTAAAACTGAGTCTGGCTATGGCTCTAACACTAGTCTTAGTGCCCAGATTTGTCTAAATCTAAATGCACATGGCATAAGATGTGCTGATTGTATTGATGTTAATGCAATGCTGGATAAAAGATTAATATCTTAATTTATGATATATATTTTTTTAGTTAGTGTTCTATGTTTCAAACAAGAGCTGAGATGAGCTGAAACTATCACATTTCATAACTGCACCCAGTGCCATGTGCTTCTCGCGGGTTTGTTTTGCTCTGACACATCCCACAATGCACCGCGCGGCTGGAATGCTGATGTAGTCTATTGCATCAGGGAGCTCCCGAATGGCAATTATATGGGTTCAAGTACCGTTCTGGGCATGGTGTTTCCGAGTAATTTGTAACACCCCCATTACAATGCCATTATTACACGCGAGGTATATTTACTTAGTGTATTCAATGATCAAACTAAGCCGGCCACTTAATACTAATAAATACACTCTACTTATTGAAGCAGTAGGCTGCTAGTCTGGGTAGGCCGGTGTATTCAGCCTAAAGGCTGCATTCCATATACGCGTAATGCGTAATGCGAATGCGAATGCGACAAAAAATCGAAACGCCTTGAAACCTATGAGCTACATTCTATATACGCGTAATGCGAATGCGAATATAATCCATTATCCCGATCGCTCCATGTAGCGATCGGTGCGTAATGCGTAAAGGTGTTGTGAATAGAAAGTCCTCAGTCGCCTCCGTCCATTGATATAAGGCTGGAGGAGGCGACTGATAATTTCGGACAGCCGGGACAAGGAGGTGCGAACAGAAAAGCATCAGTCGCATTTGTCCATTGATATAAGGCTGGAGGAGGCGACTGATAATTACGGACAGCCGGTCTTCATGTAGGTTTATGCGGCGGACCTGTTAGGAAGCAGTCTTCATATTTGGGACGGTCCTAACATCCCTCGAAACAAGCTAAACTGAGCCATGTTTGGACCGTCCCATTCTGTGTGTGTGTGTCTCTGTGTGTGTCTGTGTGTGTGTATCTGTGTCTGTGTGTGTCTGTCTCTGTGTCTGTGTCTCTGTGTCTGTGTCTCTGTGTGTGTGTCTCTGTGTGTGTGTCTGTCTCTGTGTGTGTCTGTGTGTTGTGTCTCTGTGTCTGTGTGTGTGTCTGTGTGTGTGTATCTGTGTCTGTGTGTGTGTGTCTCTGTGTCTGTGTGTGTGTCTGTGTGTGTGTCTGTGTGTGTGTCTCTGAATGTGTGTCTCTGTGTTGTGTCTCTGTGTATCTGTGTGTGTATCTGTGTCTGTGTGTGTCTCTGTGTGTGTCTCTGTGTGTGTCTGTGTGTGTATATGTGTCTGTGTGTGTCTCTTTGTCAGAGACACAGAGACACAGACACACACATAGAGACACACACAGAGACACAGAGTCACACACACACAGACACAGACAGAGACACACAGAGACACGGAGACACAGACACACACATAGGGACACACACAGAGACACAGAGTCACACACACTTTTTATATACTTTTTATATACTTCACTGCATAACGCATAACGCAATACGCATTACGCGTATATGGAATGCTGGCATTCGCATAACGCATAACGCGTAACGCATAATGCATTACGCGTATATGGAATCCTAGCTTAACCCTCCGTGTGGGAAGGGGGATGGAGGGGGGGGGGGGGGGGGGGGCACATTTGCACACACCTCATACCCTTCTAACCACCGAATATGAGGTTGCCTATTTTGTTAGTGCCATGAACTCCCGCTAGATGGGAGGCGCTGTCCATTCACTTCCGCTTCACTGCAGTCGATTATGAGTAGACTTAAGTGTAGATGTCCCCCCCCCCCACCCCAACTACCCCCCTAACAAAAACACTCTCCACTAGGGAGCAAAGTTACCTCTGACCACAAAATGAAGAAGGGAAAAAAAGGAGAGTGTGTGGGGAGAGAATGAAATGGAAATCTAACTTTCAAGTAAACTGTGCACCATTTTCTGACACCACAAATCATATGCTAGAGCTGCTTGCTTTTCTTGAAAAGACAATTGGTTACATCTTTTTATAATCTCAATCATCGCAATGTGACCAGGAGCGGTGGCTGAATTGGTAGAGTTCCGGCCTCCTGTGCGGGAGATCGGGAGTTCAATTCCTGGTTGAGTTAAACCGATGACTTACAAATTTGATACTTGTCGCTTCCTAGATTGACACTCGGCATTAATAGGATAGGAAGGACTGGTTAGCTCAGTGTCAGGATATTGTGAGATAATGGGTCATGGTGCTGGCAGCCTGATCTGCGAGTGGGGCAGCATTGCCACGAGTGCACACTGTCACAAGTCGGTACTCATCCTGATATGACCTTAGATGTTGCCAGGATGTAAAACTCCTAACAACCAACCAACCAACCATCGCAGAAATCGATGAAAATGCCGAGATCCTTCATCCATAGCCCATACATCACCAGCTGCCGGAAGTTGGAAGTGAATGGATGTTACCCCATTTATCGCTCAAGGGACCCGGAGTCTCATCACCTCACAGAGTTATCTCGGTAATCGAACTTAAGTGGCGGAAACAAAGCAGTCCAGATAAACTAGGACCAACTGTACACGACCCAGCTAATCCATCCCGACAAAAATTTTTTTTTAAAAAACACCGACCCAAACACAAAGTCAAATAACAACAAAAACCCGGCCTCGCTCTGTGAGGTTGCGTGTCTGTGTATATATTTACCTGGTGGCGGTCATGTAACTTAACTTTAACCCACAGATCGTCATCGGCACGCCACCTGGTGGCGTGTTCTCAACGGCTAACACACGCAACAGGGGGCGCTGCGGATTCATGCACGCATGCGCAGTGTTCTTTCCGTTTTGTTTAACAGAAAGTTTTTAATTCCTTAAATTAATTTCATTTCATATTTAAATTCTATAATGTGTCACTAATATTCGTTGCAGTTTATAAATAATATACATACGTACCTACGTACCTACATGCATGCATGCAATGTACTTATATATACATACACCATAAAGGGCGCATTCCTGACACGCCGCATGCGGCATGCTTTATGCGAATGCGGCTGCGGCAAAAAGTCGAAACGCCTTGAAGTCAATGGACTACATTCCTTACACGCGGTATGCGAATGCGAATGCGAATGCGTCAACTCGATCGGTCGCTGTAGCGATCGGTGCGGCATGCGGTATGCGGCACGCGGTGTGCGAATAGAAACGTCAGTCGCACTTGTCCATTGGTTTAAGAAAGAAAACAACACCAGGAAAAGAAAATTCTTAAAATCCCAGACACACCCAACAAAAAAAAAAAAAGAAAAAAAAAAGTACAAATGTAAATGTTCTGTTAAAGCGCTCACATGGGGCAGAGAGTGCACACTTTAAGCCAATTATTCGAACGCTATACACACGCATGGACTATCAAAGATGATGAGAGGGTGTAGGGGGGAGGCGGCGGCAAAATGGCCGTCATTAGCACATAGGTTACTTAGGGGTCGTCCAAAGTTATCAACATTTTCAAAGTAGTACAAAGAGTACTACTTTTCCAGACACCCCCCCCCCCTCACTCCCCCCCCCCCTTCACCCCCCAAAGTAGTACACGTGAAAATCCCTCTGCTTAAAGTTGCATAGTGCGATGAAGCATCAACTTTTCTAAATCAAAACAATTATCTAGATTTGATTCTACATATCTAACTTAGATACTGATGACCTTATTAAGTATGTGTTGCCTTCCATAGAAGGGAACACTGAGTCAATTTAATAGAACATGTTACTGCAGAAGCCTATGGTATCAGAGTTTTGGCGTGCTTGCCAAAATTATTTTCGCATGTTTGAATTTCAAATATATCAAAAGGTAGCCATTTCAATTAAAAGTTACTTCAAGCCAAAGTAAGGTAGATTATAATGATCAATTTAATATACTTATCTCAGAAAAATGTTAGAAACTCAAAACCATCGGACTATGCAATTTTAATCAACTAAGGTTTATACAACAAAAAAGCAGAAAAACATCAAAATGTTAATACTCCATAAAAGTCGTACTTTAGTGATACCCTCCCCCCCCTTCCCCCCGTTTGTACGCTTTGTACGACCGTGAAAATGGGGTTAAATGATCACGGAGGTGGTCATTTGCTGTCATTACTGGGGGCAGGGAGGAAGCCCGGGAAGCTGCCACCCACCTGCCAAACACTCACCTCCTGCCAGGTGGCTCACTCCCCCATTGCCAATCAGAGGCCCCCTCCAACTCTTCCTCACGCCTCTGTTTGCCCCTACCTCTCCACTCTTCCACTGACTCTCGTCAGCTGCACATCTCTTCTAAAAAAACCACCCACCCTCTACCTGCACTTGTCTCGATTACAATAACCAATAACGAGACAAAAAATAAAAAGAAAAAACCGTTAATACTCAAAAACTTATCACTTAAACATATGATGACATGCCTATATCTTCAATTGTGATTTATCAATACCTTAGATAAGGTCATCCGATCATATCACTACTCCATCACTAATCATACCTGGATGGATGAAAACATTCACCAATTGATTGACAATTAATCATCACCAGACACTCTATGATTTATCTCACTACTCAATTAACTTGCTTGATTCACAATTAATCATCGCAACTACTTTTAGATTTGTCACTACTGTATTGACTTGTCCGTTCATGAAAAACACTGTACATATGTTGATGATCAATTTATCATTCCTACATAGCTTCATGCTCATGTCAGACTTCGCCGCGGGATACCTCGACCGTGTACAACCTAACCCCGATTGAGCCGTTGACGACGATTGTCTTGAGAATAAAGCTGTGTTATTCCCACTCATGCTTCCGCGTTCCTCCCTGCCCGTGCCAGAAATGGTGATAACATTGGACGGCCCCTTACTGTTGTGGATAAAACCTCAGCGTCCATTACTACCAGGGCGCCACCTGCCTGCCGCACCTCGCCACCACCAGGGGGCAGCCGGGGTCACGTGACGTCACGCGCCCAGCGGACGAGCGGGGGCTCACTTCCGGGGAAATAAGGGTAAGTATTTGTTGAGGGGTACTTGGGTGAAAGAAATGTAAACCTCAAGAGCCACCCACCCTCACCCCCACCCCCATCCCAACCAAAAAACTAAATTGGAACAAATTTAAACAAAAAAAGCAAATAACCAAGACACATCTTTGCATGCATATATACTATTCATAGGATGGTGTGAATTCATACGATTGTGAGTATGAGTGTGAGTAGAACTATGAGTGTAGTTGTGAGTGTGAGTATGACTGAGTGTGAGTATGAGAGTGATAATGAATGTGAGAGTAGTTGTGAGTGTATGACTGAGTGTGAGTGTGATTATGAATGTGAGTGTAGTTGTGCGTGTGAGTATGACTATGAGTCATTGAGTGTGAGTATGAGTGTGATAATGAATGTGAGAGTAGTTGTGAGTGAGTATGACTGAGTGTGAGTGTGTATGAGTATGAATACGAGAATGAGTGTGATTATGAATGTGAGTGTAGTTGTGAGTCTGAGTATGACTGAGTCATTGAGTGTGACTGAGAGGGAGTGTAGTTGTGAGTGTGGTTGTGAGTGTGAGTATGACTATGACTGTGACTGTATCTATGACTATGACTGTGACTGCGAGTACGAGTATGACTGTGAGTGTGATTATGAATGTGAGCGTACTTGTGTGTGTGAGTATGAATGTGAGTGTGAGTATGACTATGAGTGTGAGTGTGACTATGAATGTGAGTGTGAGTATGACTGTGAGTGTGAGTATGACTATGAGTGTGAGTGTGGCTATGAATGTGAGTATGAATATGAGTGTGAGTGTGACTGTGAGTATGAGTATGACTGTGAGTATGATTATGAATGTGAGTGTAGTTGTGAGTGTGACTATGAGTCATTGAGTGTGAGTGTAGTTGTGAATGTGGTTGTGAGTGTGAGTATGACTATGAATGTGAGTGTAGTTGTGAGTGTGAGTATGACTGAGTATGACTATGACTGTATCTATGATTATGACTCTGACTGCAAGTATGAGTATGACTCTGAGTGTGATTATGAATGTGAGTGTAGTTGTGAGTGTGAGTGTGACTATGAGTCATTGAGTGTGACTTTGAGTGTGATTGTAGTTCTGAGTGTGAGTGTGAGTATGAGTGTGAGTATGACTATGAATATGAGTAGAGTTGTGAATGTGAGTATGACTGAGTATGCCTATGACTGTGTCTATGATTATGACTGTGACTGCGAGTACGAGTATGACTGTGAGTGTGATTATGAATGTGAGTGTAGTTGTGAGTGTGAGTATGACTGAGTATGACTATGTGACTGTGTCTATGACTATGACTGTGACTGCGAGTATGACTGTGAGTGTGATTATGAATGTGAGTGTAGTTGTGAGTGTGAGTATGACTGACTATGACTATGACTGTGACTGTGTCTATGACTATGACTGTGACTGCGAGTATGACTGTGAGTGTGATTATGAATGTGAGTGTAGTTGTGAGTGTGAGTATGACTGAGTATGACTATGACTGTGTCTGTGTCTATGACTATGACTGTGAGTGTGATTATGAATGTGAGTGTAGTTCTGAGTGTGAGTATGACTGAGTATGACTATGACTGTGACTGTGTCTATGACTATGACTGTGACTGCGATTATGACTGTGAGTGTGATTATGAATGTGAGTGTAGTTGTGAGTGTGAGTATGACTGAGTATGACTATGACTGTGACTGTGTCTATGACTATGACTGTGACTGCGAGTACGAGTATGACTGTGAGTGTGATAATGAATGTGAGTGTAGTTGTGAGTGTGAGTGTGACTGTGAGTGTGAGTATGCTTGAGTATGAGTGAGTGTGATTATGAATGTGAGTGTAGTTGTGTGTGATGAGTGTGAGTATGAGTGTGAGTGTTTGTTTGTTGTTGTTTTATGTCCCAGCAACATCTAAGGTCATATCAGGATGGGTGTCAGTGTGATTATGAATGTGAGTGTGAGTGTGATTGTGAGTGTGACTGTGAGTATGAATATGAATGTGCGTGTAGTTGTGAGTGTGAGTATGACTGTGAGTGTGACTGTGAGTATGTGTGAGTGTGATTATGAATGTGAGTGTAGTTGTGAGTATGACTATGTGTGTGAGTGTGGCTATGAATGTGAGTGTGAGTATGAATATGAGTGTGAGTGTGATTGTGAGTGTAGTTGTGAATGTGAGTTTGACTGTGAGTTTGAGGATGAATGAGTGTGAGTGTGAGTATGAATGCGAGTGTTAGTATGAATATGAGTGTGAGTGTGAGTATGAATGTGAGCATGATTATGAATGTGAGTGTAGTTGTGAGTGTGAGTATGACTGAGTATGACTATGACTGTGACTGTATCTATGACTATGACTGTGACTGCGAGTACGAGTATGACTGTGAGTGTGATTATGAATGTGAGCATACTTATGTGTGTGAGTATGACTATGTGTGTGAGTGTGACTATGAATGTGAGTGTGAGTATGAATATGCGTGTGAGTGTGATTGTGAGTGTGAGTGTGAGTATGAGTATGACTGTGAGTGTGAATATGAATGTGAGTGTAGTTGTGAGTGTCATTGTGATTTTAATTGTGAGTGTAGGAGTAGAGTAGCTTCGTAGCTAAATTCCAAATGGAGCAGCAGAGAGAAAAAAGAAAGAAAAAGAAAACACCCGAAAATCACTTTTTTGTTAAACACAAAAAAAAACAAGAAGCGATTATTCTTCGCAGGGCACACTTCCTGTCTGTGTTTGTTAAAGGGGGCATGCGGTGTGTGGAGGAAAGTGTGTTAGTGTGATAGCGGCATTACACGAACCACTTCACAGACACAGTCTGCATGAGAGAGGGGTGTGTGTGGGCAAATATTCAGGACACATGTTTGATTGATGTTTGAAATTTAATGAATTTCCCAATGTTGCAGATCAAGTTTGAAGAAAAGTGGAGCCGGGGGTGAGGTTGGGGGGGGGGGGGTGCAAAAAGAATTCCACCATGTGCCGAATGCATATGGTTCACGCAAATACTGGTTATTCAGTCGGACAATAAATAAATGAATGAATGAATAAATAAATAAATAAATAAATACAAAAAAAATTAAATACAATATTGTTAATGTGGTTTAATATCCTAGTAACGCCTGGGGGGCATGTCACAACATTGACAGTGCATACCCCTGTTTGATTGATTGATTGATTGATTGATTGATTGATTGTGATATTACACCATGTCGGCAGCAAAGACCATGTTCACAGTTGGTTGTTGGAATTCTATGTCCTGGCAACATCTAAGGTCATGTTCATAGCGAAAAGTGAGTAGAGGTTATTCACTAACACTGTTTTTTCTTCTTCTAGAGGCATGTGTCAAAAGACTGTAGAATGTGTAAAAAAAATGTAGCTAACACCATTACAAGGCGATGATAGTCCAGCTGTCGTCGCGAATATTAAAGTGTGGTCAGGCTTTACATTCCTAAACAGGTTTGCTATGCTATTTACAGACACAATTGTTGGCATAACATCTACATAAATAAGTAGGATATGTTTGAATGTCAGTGGCCACTGACACCCAAACACAATCAGGGCAGCTTCCATGGCTCTGTGGCAGTTCTTAGAGGATGATGTCATGCAACTTGGACTGGTCGCGGTGGCCGAATCGGTAGAGCGCTGGCCTCCCATGTGGGAGATCCGGAGTTCGACTCCCGGTCGAGTCAAACCAATGACTTACAAAATGGATATTTGTCACTTCCTAGCTTGGCGGTCAGCATTAATAGGATAGGGCCAGGACTGGTTAGCTCAGTATCAGGATAATGGGACTGAGTGATATTGGGTCACGGTGATAGCGGCCTGATTTCCCAGTGGGAGCTCACTATAAAGTCGTCATGAGCATGCACTATCATAAGTCGGTACCTGTCCTGATATGACCTGAGATGTTGCCAGGAGGTAAAATTCCAACAACCAACCAACAATGCAACTTGTTTGGATGCATGTTGCATCCATGTTGCCATTTATATTTCATACACTTAAAGTTGCATAGTCCGATGGTTTTGAGTTTTTCTGAGATAAAGATATTAAATTGATTGTTATAATCTACCTTATACTTTACTTTGAAGTAACGTCTATCTTAAATGGCTCACTTTTAAGATATTTGAACTGCAACCATCCAAAATTCATTTTGGTAAGCACGCCAAAACTCTGACCCCATAGAATACTACGTTGGACATTTTACCGTAGAATGTGACATACTGAGTCATTGAGTGCGTAGCAGGGGACGCCAATGAATCAACACTATAAAGTCACCATAGGCACACACTGCCATCAGTCGATACCCGTTCTAATTAATTACATTAGCGATATAGCGAATGGTAGACAGGAAGTGTGAACACTTATTTGTCTCTCATTTTTTGTTGTTGGTACATTAGCTGTCCCAAGCAGGGGAAATCCCAGTCACAGACGACTGGTCTTCCCCACTCCACTGCTGGTCGATAGAAAGTCTGAGCCTACACTTTTACTGACCCAAGGGATTTTTAACCTCCCACACCACATAGACATGGTATGAGAGCAACTGGCCTTTGATGACGCTGTAAGTTCTACACAGCAGTGGAAATCCAAATTGGCAGAGCTGGGGGCATGGGGAATCGAACCGCCAACCCTCAGATTAGGAGTCTGACCTAGAAAAAAGTCAGACACTCTAACCACTCCCCCACAGAGAACGCCACTATTTGCAAACGCCATTAGATTTGCAAAGATATAATAAAACGTCAATAAACAACAAAGAACCCTCCGCCTATGCGGACAGTCACCGATTTGGGACACAAAGTTCACCAGTAAGAGCGCTAGCCTTGAAATATAAAAAAATTAATAAAAAAGAGAAAAAAAAGCCAACCAAAAGTAGCTCACAAATTGCACACTGACATCGCTGCACACTCAGTTCAACTTGACATATTCAGTTTTCCTTTTCCCTTTTTTTCCTCTTACTTCCTTTAAATTTCCTGTTTATCCTCCTCCTTCCACCCTCGTATGGCGAGCTTGTTTTCTTCTTCTTTATTTCTCTTTTTCCTGTCTGGTCTTTACATTATGTATAGGGAGAGTATCGGCTCAATGCTGCTGTATAAAATACAATCCCCAAGCGGAATACACACCAAAGGAGATATCATCCCAAATTAGTAGTGATCTTTAAGAATTCTCTTCGTACGGCTGCTATGTAATCTGCAAAAGTTTTTTTGTGGGTTTTTTTTTTTGGACGGGGGGGGGGAGGGTCTATTTGGTTGTGTGTGTGGGAGCGGGGAGGTTGATTTCTAGATTTCTAGAATATTATTTAAATTAACATAATTTGATGAAAAAGTAATATCTTCAAAACTCAAAACACAAATTGTATTCCCCATATCAAAGTTGAATACCGGTACACTCAATTAGCACTTTTTCACAAGTGGTAACATGACCTAGTTAACGTTGTAACCGTGAATTGCATTTCAAATATATCAAAAGTTAGCCATCTAAATAAAAGTTACTTAAATCTAACGGAAAGTATGTTATAACGATCAACATATATACTATCTAATATCTCCGAAAAATGACAGAAAATCTAAACCATGGGATTATACAACCTTAACAACACAAAAACAAAGGATTATGCAACTTTAATGTAGCAGTCACACTACGACGACAAGGGGGTGACGACAGCCCAGCGACTTGGATTTTGTGAAAACCCGACGACATATGCAAATTCGGGCCAAGTTGGACGACAATCGGACGACATCCGGACAACAGCCCGACGACATCCGGACGACAGCGGGACGACAGTGTCTGTGTGTGTGTGTCTGTGCAGTTTCCATGAGAAATATGAAGAATGGGACGGTGCAAACATGTAGATTTATGCGGCGGACCTGTTAGGAAGCAGTTTCCATGAGAAATATGAAGAATGGGACGGTCAAACATGTAGGTTTATGTGGCGGACCTGTTAGGAAGTAGTCTTCATGAGAAATATGATTGTTTGTTTGTTTGTTGTTGTTTTACGTCCTAGCAACATCTAAGGTCATATCAGGAGAAATGTGAAGAAGGGGACAGTGCAAACATGTAGGTTTATGCGGCGGACCTGTTAGGAAGCAGTCTTCATGAGAAATATGAAGAATGGGACGGCGCGAACATGTAGGTTTATGCAGCGGACCTGAAAGGGGCTGTCACATTAGGGTTTTTTGGGGGAGCGTATGGCGGCGTAGGCGCGTTATGTCATATACGTCGGCATACGCTACTCATACGCTACTCATACGCCGCCAGGTGACGGCTTATGTGAAGCGTATGAGGCATACGCCGCCATACACTTTCATAAATCCGTCCGTCCAAATTTTTTTGTGCATGCTCAAAATATCTCGACCTATGAGGGCGTATGGCCCGTACCGTCAAAAAATGTCACATCACGCTCCCATACGCTCCTCATACGCTCCTCGTATGCTCCTTGTAGGTTCCACATACGCTCAAAACCACCCGAAAGGTCACCAAATGTCATCATAGGCCGGCACGCTTAGGACCTACGTAGGTTTTCAATACGCTCCCGCCATACGCCGTAATGTGACAGGGCTTTTAGGAAGCAGTCTTCATGAGAAATATGAAGAATGGGATGGAGAGAGAAGCGACGACAGCTTAACGACAAGATGACACCTTACCGACAACGACAACACCGTAGCGACACTCTACCGACACCGTATCGACAGCCGACCGACATCGGCTGTCGTCGAAGTTTTTCAACATGTCCAAAAAGCCGACGACAACCCGGCAACAGTCGAGATACAGTCGAGAAACTGGGGGTGTCACGGCGACACCTGCGCGACAACCGACGACACTCGACGACAGACCGGCAGTCGCTGTCGCTGGGCTGTCGTCGCCACTTGTCGTCGTAGTGTGACTGCGACATAACAAAGATGGTCAGTTTGGGATTATCTGGTCTATCAGCAAGTGTACTGATGCTAAATGTAAGGCACTAGACCCCCCACCCCCACCCCGTAAGGAGGGGCGGGGATAGCGCGGTATGAGGGAGGAGGGAGGGGAACGAGGGAGGAGGGAGGAGGGAAAGGGGGGAGGGAGGGGAAGAGGGGGGAGGGAGGAGAGAGGAGGGAGGACGGAGGAGGGAGGAGGGAGGAGGGAGGAGGGAGGAGGGGGAAGCACATCAGTAAAGATTCTACAGATTTTGCTGAAAAAGGCGTGATGTCACAAGAAGCAACTGATTCATTCCCCAATTAGCGGCAATCACAAAACACACAATGCCCATTTTTATTAACTGTGTTTCAAATGACTTGATTGGTTGGTTGGTCATTGGAGTTTTACATCCTGGCAACATCTAAGGTCATATCATGATGAGTAGCGACTTGTAACAGTGCACAATCATTGTGACATTATAGTGCTGCCCCACTTGGAAATCAGGCCACTGGCACCATGACCTGATAATCAGTGATATCCCACTTAGTCACATTATCCTGACAGTGAGCTAACCAGGCCTTGCCATATCCTATTAATGCCGATTGCCAGGCTAGGCAGCGACATATATCAATTTTGTAAGTCATTGGATTGACTCGACCGAGAACCAAACTATGATTTCCTGCACACGAGGCCCGCCCTTTATCAATTCGGCCAGTGTGCCCGGTCCGCATGGCTTGATCCTCAGGTGAAATTCCGCTGTTGTCTACGGCCCTACCAACATATTGGGTTGCCAGGTGCCTGCAGGCCGGCCCCAGAGGCAATGGTCCGTGACCGAGTAGGGGTGGGGTTGGGGGAGTTAGGGCAAAGGCCCTATAACACTAAGACGGCTCACTCCCTAACTCTCCCATGGTAATGTAAATTTTGCAGTGCCATCTTGTGGTGGGTTTGATCAGCCCAGCTGCTGGTGTATCACATGTAAACAGATAAAAGGCGAGAGGGTGGGTTTAAAATTAAAAAAGAGAGATTGCCTGTCATTTGGATGCCGATGTTGCACCTCCTGCCTGGTCCCGACCTCCCTCTGTCCCGTCCGCCCTCATTTCCCCGCTCTCTCCCCCTCACCCCCCCTCCCGCCCTACGCTCCCTCTAACCCTCCCTCCTCCCAGCATCACTGCCCTTCCCCCTCCCTACCCCACCCTCCCCTTCCATACCCTCCCCTCCCCGTCCCACCCTCCACCTCCCCTCTCCCCCTCCCATCCCCCCACTCCCTCTCCCTATCTCCCCACTCATCCACCTTATCCAGCGCTCTCACACCTCCCCCTTCCACCTTTCCTCTCCCCCTCTCCCACTCGTCTCCACCTCCTCCCGGCGCCCTTACACCCCCCCCCCCCACACACCCTCTTCCTCACCTGCACTCCCTCCCCGCCTCCTCCTCCCCCAACTCCCTTCTCCCCCATCCCCCTCCTCAGTCGGTGCTCTCACACCACAACCTCACGACCGCCTCCCTGATGTAAGCGAGGGGGGGGGGGGGAGGATCCCCACTGGTTGCATGTTGCTAGTATGCTACTCCTATAGAACTCCCACCTCCACCGCTACATCCACCCTCCCCCTCCACCTCCACCTATCCACCCCACCCACCATACAAACATTCCCCCAGCATCCTTCTTCCAGCACACTCACACATGCACGCTCACACGCACATGCACACACTATTCGCACAGCCCATTATCATCATCATCATCATGCTGTCGGTCGCGATGCGACAAAGACTGCTTTCATTACTTGACTGCCGCTCTCCATTTAGCTCTCTGCTGTGAGAGTTGTGTCCATGAGTCGGTCTTAATGTCTCTCAGCTTCAGGTTTCTCTTGATGGTATCTTTGAACCGGAGGCGGGGGCGCCCTCTCTTTCTGTAGCCAAAAGACAGTTGAGAATAGAGGATCTGCTTTGGTAGCCTGTCTGATGACATCCTCATGAGGTGTCCAGTCCACCGGAGATTCTTTTTGATCAGAAGATCTTCCATAGAGGGCAGCCCCATCCGTTCGAGTATTTCCTTATTCGTCACTTTGTCCTTCCAGGTTAGCCTCATGATTGAACGCAGATGTCGCATCATGAAGGCATGCAGCTTTTTCACCTGTTGTCTGTACACTGTCCAGGCCTCGGCTCCGTATAGTAGGGTGGATAGCACGATTGCGCGGTAGATCTTACCTTTGACCCGAATGGACACATGGTGGTTGTTCCAGAGTCTCTGGCGTAGTCGGCCGAAAGATGCGCTAGCCTTGGCCATCCTCCTCTGTATCTCAGCATCAATGCGTCCATCACTTGATATAGTGCTTCCGAGATAGGTGAATTCCGGAACAGAGTTCAGCTTGTTTCCGTCAACCATGATCTCCTCCTCTCGGGTTCTTGTAGAGTTGGGTTGGTACAGCACCTCCGTCTTCTTGATGTTAATTTTCAGGCCAAACTTCTTTGATGCATCGGAGAAAGCGTCCACTATTTTCTGGGTCTCTTCAGCAGAGTGGGCAACCAGTGCACTGTCATCTGCGAATAGTAGCTCTCTCACCAGTATCTGAGTAGTCTTGGTCTTCGCTCTGAAGTGTGCGACATTGAATAGGTCAGCGCTCTGTCTGGACTGTATATAGATGCCATCCCCCATGTCTCGGAAAGCCTCGTCTAGCATTGCTGATAGGAAGATGGAGAAGAGCGTGGGGGCCAGTACACAACCTTGCTTGACCCCATTGGTAACCCCAAACGATTCCGAGACTTCCCCTCCAGCACTAACGTTCGCCATCATTCCTGTATGTAGAGCCTCGATCATAGTTGTGAACTTCTCTGGGCATCCGTACTTCCTCAGTAGCTGCCATAGCCCGGTCCTCCCGACTGTATCAAATGCCTTAGTGAAATCGACAAATACCATGTACAGTGGTCGGTCCTGCTCAATGCACTTTTCTTGTAGCTGTCGGAGACAAAATATCATATCCACAGTGCTCCGGTTACCTCTGAAGCCACACTGTGACTCTGGAACCACACCAGGTGTTATGTGAATAGATAGTCTGTTGAGTATGATCCTGGCGAAGATCTTCCCTGCTATGGAAAGAAGAGAGATTCCTCTATAGTTCCCACAGTCTGTTCGATCACCTTTCTTGTAGATGGTTACAATGCTGGCATCCTTCCATGCTTGGGGTACAGAACCCTCCTCCCAGGCATTGGTGATTAGTTGGTGCAGTCTGTTGAGCAGATTGTCTCCTCCATGCTTCCATACCTCGGCAGGAATTCCATCACCCCCAGGTGCTTTGCCATCTTTCAGGCTGGCGATTGCTCTAGCCATCTCATCCATGGTTGGAATCTCATCGAGGCATGTTTTGGTAATGCCCATTATAACACTATCAAAATGATCAAACCCACCACCTGGTGTGCCGGCTGTTCTCTTGGTTACACAATACAGACTTAGTGAGCCGTCTTAGTGTTATAGGGTCTTTGGTGAGGGGGAGGGAGTATATCTCGGTGAGACAGGTACGATGCATGGTACTCTGGGTATTACCTCTTCTTGTGCCTTAGAAAATATAAAGAGCACTACTTTTCCAGACGACTCTCCGACCCTCACAAGGTGATATCATGGGGGGGGGGGGGGAGGATGATGATGAAAATGGGAAATATTATGCATAGAGCAGGATTTGAACCCACCATTCTTGCCGTTCCGGGGCTAGCTTGCTAACCATTACATTATCTGGGCTTCCTGATGCAATCACCCTATCCATGCATACCTGTCTATGTTGCTCCTTGCATGAGAGATCAGTGCAGTGTACAACAGGAATTACAAGTCTTATACCCCTGTCACACTATAATGTAACGAGCCAACGTAAGTCTGACGTGCTCACGTTTCGTCATTACGTTGACGTACGTTGGGTTACGTTATGATGACGTCAGAATGACGTTAGACTGACGTCGAGCTACGTCACATTACGTCGTGTTATGTCCGGGCACGTCAAGGTTTTGAACCTGTTCAAAACTTTCGACGTAACTCGAACATAAGGGTTTACGTTCGCCATACGTTCTGTACACGTTCGGCGAACATCAATGACGTTAGATGGACGTTAGTCAAACGCTGCTCACTACGTTCCATTACGTTGACCCACATTAAAGCTGGTGGAAACATCCTCACGACGTAATGGGAATGTCAGGAGAACCTCAGGAGAACGTACGCTGAACATACGTCCAACATACGTTCAGCGTTTCGCCACTGTGTCATGACGTATGTAACGTCACCTAACTGGCGATGGAATAACGTTCATAACGTTCCGTGAGCGTCATTACGTTGTCCTCTCTCGTTGAATGACGCTATCACTACGCTTTACCGACGTTACACTCTCGTCAACTACGCTGCATCCACGTTCAACTTGTGCCCAAATTTGCATACTACGCCGAGAAGTTCGACGTTTTTCACGTTCTCCCTATGCTGACGTCGTTACAACATAGTGTGACAGGGCCTTAATAGTTAGTTTATGTCCATATGTCATTCAATGCTTACAATCACATACATACACAGGATAGGTTCATTCACCACACACTGCATAGCTTGCACAGGGTCCTGGTCACGGAACGAGAATCATAGGGGTAATACAAATGAGAAACATTGCGCCTAGAGCAACATTAAAACCGACACTTCCCGCCATGCCAGGGCTAGCATGCTAACCATAACACATCTAGGCTCCCTGATGCAATCACCCTCTCTACGCCTGCCTATCTGTCTATGTGGCTCCCTGCCTGGGGTCAGTGTAGACTACCACGCTCACAATTCTTATGAGTGGGATGAAAACATTAATAAACTTAAAGAAATTGAACCATCTGTGGGAAAGCCACCACAGACTCATGCGGGAGGTCGGCGGGACCAAGTGGTCCTTAGCCGCTGCCGTATTGGCCACTCGTGGCTTACACATGCTTTTTTGCTCAAGGGGGAACCTCCCCCTGAATGTATTGGGTGTCAGTCCCCACTGACACTCAAACACATTTTACTAAGTTGCGTTGATTTTTTGGCCCTGCGCCAACGGTTCTACACTGCAGACAGTATGCATGACCTTTTTACTAAGGTAAAACAGGAAAACATTTTAGCCTTTTTGAGGGCAGCTGGACTGTACCACCTTATATAGTTTACTAAATGGATTCTATCAATTATTAATAAAACTTTTCTTTTTCTATGGGAATTTGTTTCCCTTGACCACAAATATATGATTGTGAGCTTTCTAATTTAATTAGTGTCTATTGGCATATAATTGATTGTCTGCTTTTACATGTAAAAGCGATGGTTTGAACAAAAAGCAAACATTTCTCATCGTGAATATGGCCTAAGCTGCCGACACGGCATAAAGCAACCACCAATCAATCAATCAATCAACATTACATTTTACACTGCTTTTCCGCTTACACCTATTCTCCGGGGTATCCTGTTCATATTATATTGCAGATAGTCTTAGTATTAACAACGTAGAATTATTCTTATTCGTATTATTACTCAGGGATGGAAGTGGTCTCCGAGAAAAAAAGCGGAAATGCTAATATTCTCCCATAGGTTTAACATTGTCAGGGAATCGTGGAAAATTCCCGGAAGTCAGGTTCCATATATATTGTATACGCTGATAGTGCTGCACCGCTTGAAGCACATATTAGTATTGTACGCTGATAGCGCTTGGAGCTTTTATTAGTAGTATACACTGATACAGTGATAGTGCTGCGGAGTCTGCACCACATATGCTGATGGTGCTGCGGGATTGAAAAATCCCGGAAATCCACGGAATCGCGGAGATCTTTCATCCCTGAATACTGTGTTCCTTTTGCTGAACACAAATGTATAAATAACGCATATACTGCAGTTGGAAGGGAATAACACTGCCCTAAATTAGTCAGCTGAATAACATCTTAAATATCGGAGATAAATACTTAAAATAGGGTAAACCCCAGATGTATATCAACACCATATCCAGATGGACAAGTTCCACTATTACGGATACTTCTGGAAGGATATAGAGGAGAATCCGCTACAACTACTTGCTGTACAAAATACATTCATGGGGAATGTTGGATATGTGTGCGTCTGTGTGTGCGCATGTGTGGGTCTGTATCTGTGTGCATCTGTGTGTGTCTGTGTGTATATATGTGTCTGTATACATGTGAATGTGTGTATCTGTGTGTATCTGTGCAGGTCGGTGTGTATATGTATGTGTCTGTGAGTATATGTGTGTATGTATGTGTATCTGTGCATATCTGTGTATATATATGTGTGTATATGTATGTGTGTATGCATGTGTATCTGTGCATATCAGTGAGTATATGTATGTGTGTATATGTATGTGTCTCTGTGTATCTGTGCATATCTGTGTATATATATGTGTGTATATGTATGTGTGTATGCATGTGTATCTGTGCATATCAGTGAGTATATGTATGTGTGTATATGTATGTGTATATATGTATATGTATGTGTGTGTCTGTGTATGTATGTATGTGTATGTGTGTGTCTGTGTGTGTATGTGTGTGTCTGTGTGTGTCTGTGTATCTGTGCATATCTGTGTGTATATGTGTATACGTGTCTGTGTGTATGTACGTGCATCTGTATATATATATGTGTGTGTATATGTGTATCTATGTGTCTGTGTGTGTCTCTTTGTGTGCATGACTGCGTGTTACAGATAGTGGTGGCCTGCAGGCTGTGGGAGGTCCCAACACCCTGATGTGCTGTGACCCGCCAGTCCTCACCGGGCCTTTAGCCCCCCCCCCCCCCCCCCACACACACACACACACAAGACCCAACCACGCATACAGCATCACCCATCCGTCTCATCCAAAGATCCGACCACCATGTCCATACTTACACAGCCTCGTGAGGACGCAGGCTTCGTAAAGCCTCATCGAACCATCATTTATCACGACTTGTTAAAGCTGCATAGCCCGATGAAAGCAACACATTTTCAAAACCAAAACATTGGTGTTCTCTGTGGCGGAGTGGTTAGAGTGTCTGACTTTTTTCTAGGTCAGACTCCTAATCTGAGGTTTGGCGGTTCGATTCCCCATGCCCCCAGCTCTGCCAATTTGGATTTTCACCGCTGTGTATAACTTACAGCGTCATCAAAGGCCGGTTGCTCTCATACCATGTCTGTGTGGTGTGGGAGGTTAAAAATCCCTTGGGTCGGTAAAAGTGTAGGCTCGGGCTTTCTATCGACCAGCAGTGGAATGAGGAAGACCAGTCGTCTATGACTGAAATTTCCCCTGCTTAAACAACTAATGGACCCCAAAAAAACAAAAAAACATATCTACCTTAGATACTGGTTGAAGTTATTAAGCATTTGACGCTGCGTGAAAAGGAATACTGAGTCAATTTAATAGAACCTGTCAATGTTGATGAAGCCTATGGGGTCAGAAGTAGATTACAATGATCAACCTAATATCATCATCATCATCATGCTGTCAGTCACGATGAGACAAAGACTGCTTTCATTACTTGACTGCCGCTCTCCATTTAGCCATTTCATGAAAGCTGCCTGCAAAAGTGTTGAAGTGCTGCTGGCTTTTGCAAGTTACCAGCGGCACTCTCTTGGGGAGCAAATCGAGGTTTCACACCGGCAAGAACATGTCAAGACAGGCGCAAAACTATTTGTCCCTGCAGTGGCTGGTCGGGAGATGTTGGGAGTTCCATACATCAACCGCCCTTAATGCTAATATATTTATCTCCAAACATGACAGAAACTCAAAACAATCGGACTAGGAAACTATAAGAAAAATAATACACATACATGACTACGCATATCTGGCATAAGATAAATGAGATGAGATGATGTCACAATGTACACGCCACTATCATCCATATAAGAAACAGTTATATCAGAACAACGAAACAGTTATATCAGAACCATCATCATCATCATCATCATCATGCTGTCGGTCGCGATGCGACAAGGACTGCTTTCATTACTTGACTGCCACTCTCCATTTAGCTCTCTGTTGTGAGAGTGATGTCCATGAGTCGGTCTTAATGTCTCTCAGCTTCAGGTTTCTGTTGATGGTATCCTTGAACCGGAGTCGAGGGCACCCTCTCTTTCTGTAACCAGAAGACAGTTGAGAATAGAGGATCTGCTTTGGTAGCCTGTCTGATGACATCCTCATGAGGTGTCCAGTACACCGGAGATTCTTTTTGATCAGAAGATCTTCCATAGGGGGCAGCCCCATCCGTTCGAGTATTTCCTTCTTCTTTTCATTCGCCTTCAATTACACTTGGAGCCCAGTTCTCATAATAAAATTGACAGTCCTCTGTAGCACATCTGCAGCCCCGTACAGCTTCTCCTGCAAGTCAGTGGGAGCTGGCCATATCTCTTCCCTCAGTGAGTGAAGGATATGCTCAGCAGTCTGATCTTCCTCTCCACAGGGGCAGAGGGCAGATGGTACTACACAGAAGTATCTGTGCAGGTGATTGTTAAACCTGTTATGCCCAGTCCTAATGCGGAAGATGATCACTTGATGTTGTCTTGACAGTTGATAGTAGCTGTCTCCTGATTCTGGTGATCTATGCAGAGACTTAATGATGGTCTTCATCTCCTTAAAGTCAACACTGTTTTCGTGCTGTTCTGCTTCCTTATTTGTCACTTTCTCCTTCCAGGTTAGCCTCATGATTGAATGCAGATGTCGCATCATGAAGGCATACAGCTTTTTCACCTGTCGTCTGTACACTGTCCAGGCCTCGGCTCCGTATAGTATAGTGGATAGCACGATTGCACGGTAGATCTTGCCTTTGACTCGCATAGACACATGGTGGTTGTTCCAGAGTCTCTGGCGTAGTCGGCCGAAAGATGCGCTATCCTTGGCCATCCTCCTCTGTATTTCAGCATCAATGCGTCCATCACTTGATATAGTGCTTCCGAGGTAGGTGAATCAGAACAACCACCATATAAGAAAAAGCAATATCAGGACATGTGAAAATCTGCATTATTGGCCATGTTGAATTTAGATTAAATTCAAGGCTTTTCAAAGCCTTAAAATGGGGCAAATGAACTTCAAGACTTTTCAAGACTTTCCAGGCCCCGTAGAGACCGTGGGTCTAGAATTATCAAGACTTTCCAGGCCCTGTTCGGAGCGGACCCGGCAAGCATTGTCAGCAGTTGAAATAGTTGATGCTTACTCAACGAATGTAATAACTAGAAAGATTACTTACTATTCATTAATGTTAGTATTACTTGAGACACTTGGTTGAGTGGAATCAGAAAGCATCATAGGATTGAGGATGTGGCACATCAAACTGATACCCCTGGAGGTATCGTGGTGTTCTCTGTGGTGGAGTGGTTAGAGTGTCTGACTTTTTTCTAGGTCAGACTCCTAATCTGAAGGTCAGTGGTTCGATTTCCCATGTCCCCACCTCTGCCAATTTGGATTTCCACCGCTGTGGATAACTTACAGCATCATCAAAGGCCAGTTGCTCTCATACCATGCCTATGTGGTGTGGGAGGTTAAAAATCCCTTGGGTCAGTAAAAGTGTAGGCTCAGGCTTTCTATTGACAAACTGTCTAATGGTGAAAACAAGTCTATTCAGACTTATCCATAATAGGCAGTATAAATCTTCAAGAAAAAAAAAAAATCACCTCAGTGCCCATACACCCTATCGGTTATCTCTCCCGAGACGGCTTACCACTGCCCCCCCCCAACACACAAGCACTAGATTGAATACAAATCCCCTCCCACCTACCTCAACCACTGTCATAGACCATTGCCAAAGTTTGCTGGATATTCGGGTTTATATACTGACAGTCAATACCCGTATCAATCTACTGCACAAACAAGTTTTACCCTATGAACAACGGCTTAGAGAATTGAAACTTCCTACCCTTTCCTACAGAAGGAAAAGAATTGACATAATTGAAGTATTTAAAATTATGAAAGGTTTTGATAAAATAGATATGAACCAATTTTTCACCTTGAATAAAAGAGAAGGCAGTCGGGGCCATACTCTCAAACTAGTAAAACCCAGAGCCATTTCAAAGTTAAGGCAACACAGTTTCTCAAACAGGATCATAAATATATGGAACAGTCTCCCACAAAATGTTATTGATGCCGAGTCAATAAATTCATTCAAGAACAGATTAGAAAAAGCATGGGCTGATGATCCAGGGAAATTTGACCCCTTATTCACCACATGCTACCAATTATTCCTTGTGTTGCATATTTACTTGCACTCAAGCAAAAATGAGAGACAAATAAGTGTTCACACTTCCTGTCTACCATTCACTATTTCACTATTTCACAAAGTTATTGATAAAGGAAATCAATCCGTATTGATTATGACCACTACTGCACAGTGGTGAAAACAAGTGCATGCACTTAACCGCTATGAGCAAAATAAACAATTATAACAAAATGTAATTGTTTTAAAATCAATCTCTAAGTTTGATTGATTAATGGATTGATTAATGGATTGGGCCACATTCGTGGTGCCTAGGGAAGAACTATTTCTATGAATTGATTATGGGAAAACAGAGAAGGGGGAGAGAGGTTGATTGATTGATTGATTGATTGATGGTTCTCTTACGCCATGTCAGCAATAAGGGCCATATTCACGGTGAGAAATGCTGTCCATTTTCGTTTAACCATCACTTTTACACAGGGTGTAAAAGCACAATCAAATATTTGTCAAAAGACAGATATGAAGTTAAAAAGCTCACAATTATGAAAATTGTGGTCAAGGAAAATAAAATTCCACAATCAGCTGCGTCTGTGTTCGCCCCCTGATGCTGGGCCACGTCCGCAGTGGCTCCAGCAGGCAGAGGTCCGCTCTCACAGAATCCACATCTTTTAGTCTTAGAATAGAGAGTTTCAGATGGCCAATATGGCGGCATGCCAACACAAAGAGTCTGGGGTCTATCGGGAAGGGTGTGGTCTATGTGTGCCAGAGTGAGTGGATGTGAAGGAAAGTAGGTCAGCTGTTGGGGGTGATGAAATGCTTGTTTTCGTGCTGTTTTTTGTTTGTTTGTTTTGTTGTTGTTACATGTGGCGTTCTCTGTGACTGAGTGGTTAGCGTGTCTGACTTTTTTCTAGGTCAGACTCCTAATCTGAGGGTCGGCGGTTCGATTCCCCGTGCCCCCAGCTCTGCCAATTTGGATTTCCACCGCTGTGTAGAACTTACAGCGTCATCAAAGGCCGGTTGCTCTCATACCGTGTCTATGTGGTGTGGGAGGTTAAAAATCCCTTGGGTCGGTAAAAGTGTAGGCTCGGGCTTTCTATCGACCAGCAGTGGAGTGGGGAAGACCAGTCGTCTGTGACTGGGATTTCCCCTGCTTGGGACAACTAATGTACAAAAAAAAAAAAAGAGAGACAAATAAGTGTTCACACTTCCTGTCTACCATTCGCTATATATCGCTATTCGTTGAGTAAGTGGATAAATTTCAATCGCCAACAATTTGTTTGTCCCTTGTTCCTTGCCTCAACCTAGTAATGCCAAGCGCCAGGCATTAGAGATCCCCAAAATGGTGGCCTTTAAGAGCTACCCGCTAACCTTGTTCGGTATTCAGTATTCCCTCCCAGAATTCAGTCTCGGTATTCATTCTTTGTATTCATTCTTGGTACTCAATATTTACTCGGTATCCGGTATTCACTCATGGTATTTAGTATTCACCCCATATTCACTCTTGGTATCCGATATTCACTTTACATTCACTCTCAGTATTCTGTATTCACTCATGGTATTCAATATTCACTTTATATTCACGATGTACTCACTCTCAGTATTCCGTATCCACACATGGTGTTCAGTATTAACTCTGCATTCACTCAGTATTCAATATTCAGTCATGGTATTTGATATTCACCTTGTATCCACTTTCGGTATTCACTCGGTATTCAGTATTCATCCATGGAGAGTGGAGAGGTTGAGGGGTTGAGAGGTGGAGAGGTTGAGGGGTGGTGAGGGTTGAGAGAGAGGAAGGGTGGAGAGGTGAAGAGATGGTGAGGGCGGTGATGGAGGAGAGGGTGGAGAGGGTGGAGAGGGTGGAGGGATGGTGAGGGCGGTGAGAGTGGAGAGGGTGGAGAGGGTGGAGAGGGCGGAGAGGGCGGAGAGGGTGTTGAGGGTGGAGAGGGTGGAGAGGGTTGAGAGGGTGGAGGAGGTGGAGGGATGGTGAGGGCGGAGAGGGTGGAGAGGGTGGAGAGGGTGGAGAGCGTGGAGAGGGCGGAGAGGGGGGAGAGGGTGGAGAAGGTGGAGTGGTGTTGAGGGTGGAGAGGGTGGAGAGGGTTGAGAGGGTGGAGGAGGTGGAGAGGGTTGTGAGGGTGGAGGTTTGCTATGGCCGCATTTTTATAACCGAATTTCTCAACCCTCTAAAGCTGAAAAGACTATTATGCGGCCACACCACCGTCTGCCCAAATTGAAAAAAAAACCTGAAAAAACTGAGTACTGTAAATGTAGAAGAGAACAACGCTCATTCCCCCCCCCCCCCCACCTAGCCCCGACTTTGCAATAAGACAGTGGTCCATTTTCATGAATGGGTTTGTCGGTGTAATGGGCATTTGCAGACAGTGCTTTCGGCAAAATGTCTTGCTGAGGCTGTATATATATATCTCTTTTTTAAACTATTTTTTAAAATTCCACTAATGGAAGACTGAACAGTGCACATGGGTGCCTCTCTCACCAACTACTGCTCTCTGGGTCGAACGTCCACGGAGGGCAGTCTTGACGTGAAACTGCTTCAGTCTGTAACACCCGCCGAACAATGCTTTGCAGAATACTATGCACATTTGATTGTCTGTTGTTGTGGTTTTCCTGAGTCTTGTTTTTTTTTTCCGGGGAGGGGCGGGGGGCAGTAGATAGGATAATGATTAAGAAACTCGCCCTAATTCGAGCCCCTTTGTCATTTGGTTCAGTCAGCTGGGATTCGAACTCCCGACCTTCCGGGTGGGAAGCCTGTGCCCTACCGATTCGGCCACTGCTTTTCCAGCTGATCCGGATGGTGTGCACTGCGGGTAACATTCAGGGTCCGGTAGTGCATTCCGGCTGTGACACAACAGGCTGCCGGCTAGATACAAGATTCACCCGGTACTTGTAGTACTTGAAGACCAGCCTTATATAAAAACGGTTGAAAAATCGGGCTAATGAAATGAGTCTTTATGAGAGCCTAATTTCACAATCTAAGAAGCAATATTTATTCTTTGTATATGTCTTTATATTTACCCGCTACTTTTTAGTTGGAAAATATAATAAAACATATACTTTAATGCAATTTAAAAGTGAAATCGACGGCGTTCTCTGGCCGCCATCTTGTCTTTTTGCATTCTCTCCCATTTCACCAACTCTGTGCTGATATAAGTAACCATTTGACACTGGTGCCAGGCATTCTACTTCTTGTTCTATACTAAAGCTATTTTTGCCCGTATTTAGACTAGGTTGTCGTTCACCCCTGTAAAGGAAGTATGGGATGAATCTTTTATCTAGCTGCCGGCATGCCACTGTGAAGTGTGAGGCTCAGTCAGTATTGTTTGGAGCGGTCCCCACTGAAGGGGAGGGGGGGGGGGGTGGAGCGTAGAACTTTTAGTTTTATGGAAGGCTTTGGTTGCGTCTAACCTGAGTCAAGCGATCAAGCAGCATGCAGACATCTCTCATTTTGTTTCTATGTAAACTGTGTAACCAGCTCATAGGTGTATTTCACATGACGCCAGGAGAGGTTATTAGGTCAGTGCGTGCGCTGCTTGGCTGCAGGACAACATACGGTCACACTGCAAACTCAATGGCTATGAGCAATCTTCATACAGAAAAAGTGAAATATCTCTCTAAAACTACACCACCTAGAAACAAACCGCTTGGCACAGATACAGAAAACATTCAACAAACAGATTATATTCAATTTTTATGGTTAGGGTTCTGCATTTCTATTAATTTTGAATAAGATTGACGTTTTGCACTGTGCGTATCGGCAAATTCAATGGCAGTGTGCCTTCGTTCTGCAGCCAAGGTGTGCGCGCATACACGATGTTTATAAACATTGAAAGGGGTCAATAGAAGAAGCTGTGTTGTGTCTAGTCTCCTGGTATTCAGTCAGAACGCTAAGAATCTTGCAATGTGTTGCACAGCTTGAATAGAACGAGCAGTCTGCTACTTTCACTATATCACAATTCATTTCCTATTCTGACTGGATCACTCCAGCCTCCTCCTCCTCCTCCTCCTTCACCTCCTCCAGAGCAACGGGCCATGTGGTAGTGATCAACCCGTTACTACGGGGTTACTAAGGCTACCCTCGTTACTATGGCGACCTCAAGGCTAGACGTGGGGAGGAGAGGGTGTTGGGGCGTAAGTAACCCAGCCAACTCCTGGAGGCATTCTTAGTCTTAGTCTTAGCGTGGTGTTAGTTGCCTCTGAGCATTATTGAAAACTACACGGATACGCGTTAGAGTTGATAATAAATCAATAGTTATTCAGTTACAAAACTGTTTTCTTGGAAGAGATATGTAATTGTTAAAGGCTCTGTCACACATCACTGGATTGGGGAAACGGAAAGAAACCGAAAAAGTCTGTTGATATCCGGCAAAGTCCGGTTTGTGTCCGTTGCATATCCATTGATATCCGTTGATATACGGCCCGATCCGTTAGAAGTTTTGAACATGCACAAAACTTGGAACGGGTGCCGCCGGATTGACGTCTACGTTTCTTGTCCGGTTTGAGTCCGTTTAGTCCGCTTACCATCCGTTGGCTATCCATTCATGTCCGTTTCATGTCCGTTCGCCCAGCGGCCTTTGACCCGATATCGCAACATTTTGACACTTATCACGCCCAAATACCACCGGACTAAACAATTCTGTCCATTGCTCAATCCGGCATAGTGTGACAGGCACTTTAGGGAAACACAGCAGGAAACAACAATAGATGTCTGTAACACTATTCTCTTTATGTTCAGTTCAAATCACATGTAGTATACATCAGTAGCTCAGTACCCGTTGTGTGCAGGTAAGTGTGTGCTATATATTATCTATAATATATATAATACATAACTATTATATACATTATATATATCATATAATATATATTACATAGTTGCCAACATTTGAAAATGGGAGAGAGTAATGATTTTCACGTGAATCATAGACAATGACCCATATATATATTTCAATAGTTTTTCATGTTTAATAATACTGAAACATCATAGGAATGTGATATAATTACATATTGTCTTCCCAAACTGTCAACATTTGAAAATGGGAAAGCGTTATCTTGTTCATATCATACTGCTTACATAGCACATTTCCACTTGGACATTTCCACTTGGACATTTCCACTTAGGACTCTAGCTCCTGAATGGCAGAAGTGTGTGTTTGGATCCCTGCTCTAGTCCTCAAGTTTCCGAGGGTTTGTTAAAAAAACACCCTCAACGACATGTAAATAAGCATTTAGGCACTTGCATATGTATATGTCTATATATTATACACACATATATTATAAATATATATACAGTAAAACCTCCCTAACAGACCACCTCCACAGATCGACCACTCCCTATATCGATTGATTTATTTGGGTCCCAATAATACCATTGTAACCATATTCTAACTCCCTAAACCGACCAACTCGCTAAATGGACCACTTAAAGTCGGTCCCAAGGTCGGTCGATTTAGAGGGGTTTTACTTATATATATAAATGTACATATATAAGTGTGGAAAAAGACGGATTCGGTAATGTTTCAAAGTATGGACATAATGGCATAATGAAAGTCAGAAAATCGTAATGATTTTGTAGAAATTGTAATGGTTGGCAGCTCTGTATATATATCTGTATATTACAAATTATATATGTGTGTGTGTATGTGTGTGTGTGTCTGTGTGTGTGAGTGTGTGTGAGTGTGTGTGAGTGTGTGTGTGTGTGAGTGTGAGTGTGTGTGAGTGTGTGTGTGTGTGTGTGAGTGTGTGTGAGTGAGTGTGTGTCAGTGTGTGTGTGTCAGTGTGTGTGTCTGTGTGTGTGTGAGTGTGTGTGTGTGTGAGTGTGTCTGTGTGAGTGTGTGTGTGTGTGTGAGTGTGTAGAGGCTTAATGAAGTGGGGGTCTCTTACAACAAATGGGATTTGAAAGTACCCAGCCTCCAATCCTGGTATGGTAGTGGCATTGAATCTTCCCGCTACGAGAGGGTCGATGAATGCAAAGTGGAACATTTTAGAGCAGCTCGAAGTTACTAGATAGTCTCCCCATACTTCTGCTAACAGCAAAAACTACCGTAAACTAATACGAAATTTCAACAAGAAATCCCTCTAAAATCACTATTATCTAATATTAAAGCTGCATAGTCCGATGAAGCATCAAATTTTCAAAATCAAAACAATTATCTAGATTTGATTCTACATATCTAACTTAGATACTGATGCACTTATTAAGTATTTGTTGCCACATAGAAGGGAACACTGAGTCGATTTAATAGAACCTGTTACTGCAGAAACCTATGGTATCAGAGTTTTTGCGTGCTTGCCAAAATTATTTTCACATGTTTGAATTTCAAATATCTCAAAAGGTAGCCATTTCAATTCAAAGTTACTTCAAACTAGAGTAAGGTAGATTATAATGATAAATTTAATATATTTATCTCAGAAAAATTTCAGAAACTCAAAACCATCGGACTATGCAACTTTAAGTGAATCTGTTCAGCGTTGGAGGATGCAACGCAGGAGATGAATTGGTTGTGGTGTTCCTTTCCCAGCAGTACAACGAGCACATAACCGTGTGTAAAATATTCCGATATACGGCATAAAGGTAGCCATTTCAATTCAAAGTTACTTCAAACTAAAGTAAGGTAGATTATAATGATCAATTTAATATATTTATCTCAGAAAAATGTCAGAAACTCAAAACCATCGGACTATGCAACTTTAATATATTAGCTATGCCCCACTGACACAATTTGAACCGTTGGTGAAAAACGGTGTTCATAGTGTATGCTAGTATTTGTTAAAATTAGTAAATGTCATTAAAGCAGACACAATATGTGCATAGATATAACTCAAAACAATCGGACGAGGAAACTATAAGAAAAATAATACACATACATGACTACGCATATCTGCCATAAAATAAATGAGATGAGATGACGTCACAATGTACACGCCACTATCATCCATATAAAAAACAGTTATATCAGAACAACGAAACAGTTATATCAGAACAACCACCCATATAAGAAAGAGCAATATGAGGACATTTACAAACCACATCAGGCCTGCGTTTCATCAGAAGTGGGTGGAGATTAATATATCCCATGGAAACTCACCTGGAATAAAAAAGAGAACATGACTTAATATTAATGGAATGGACGAGGTGACCGAATCAATATAGTAGAGTACAGACTTTGATTCCCAGTCGAGTCAAACCAATGACTTACAAAATTGATACTTGATGCTACCTAGTCTGACGCTCTGCATTAATAGGATAGGACTAGGATTGGTTAGCACAGTATCAGGATAATGTAACTGTGGGATATCGGGTCATAGTGCGGACAGCCTGGTCTTCCAGTGGGGAGCACTATGAAGTCGCCAGAGTGTGCACTGTCACAAGTCGGTACCCATCCGGATATGACCTTAGATGTTGCTAGGATGCAAAACAACAACAAACATCAACAGAATTAAGATATAACTTGCAATACATGGTTGTTTTTCAAATCCTAAACTAAATAGTCCTTCTCCACAGAGAGATCCGGTCGCTGGCACCATGACCCGATATCCCACTCAGTCACATTATCCTGACATAGACAACAAGTCCTCGCCATATAGTAGAAATGACAAGCGCTGTGCTATGTAGCGACAAAGATTAATTTTGTAAGTCATTGGTTCGAACCCACGACATCCCACACATGAATCCAGCGAACGCTCTTATCGATTCGGCCATCCCAGAGAGCAGAAAGTCACTCAGAATAAAGGTCTTGGCAGAATTCTAGTTGCTTACAATAAGGACAAATAAGGGGTCGGGGGGGGGGGGGGGGGAACAGACCAAACACCAGAATACCCAATACCAAACTCAATAACAGAAAATGGTCAATTTTGTTTAGTCTACCCCCTCCTCCCCACACACACCATTCCCCCGACCCCTGCCCCTTTAACCGCACGTGAACACACCCTGATGGCTCCAGGCACCCTCAGAGCTGGTGTGAGCGGGTGTGAGCGGGTGTGAGCGGGTGTGAGCTGGTGTGAGCTGGTGTGATCTGGTGTGAGCTGGTGTGATCTGGTGTGAGCTGATGTGAGCTGGTGTGAGCTACTCTGAGCTGGTGTGAGCTACTCTGAGCTGGTGTGAGCTACTCTGAGCTGGTCTGAGCTGCACATGTCTCTGGTCACTGCCAGAAACCAACAGGAGAAGTTTCTTGGGGTGCACGCCCCCCGGCACTACCTTGTCACCCCAGCGCCTCGAAGGCTCGCCCCCCCCCCCTCTTCACACACACACGCCCATACCCACACACTAACACACATACACGCGCACTACCTAGCCTAGACAGAGATGCATTGTCTCACAACCACACACCCCACATACATTTACATACTTCTACACACTCACGAACCCCATCACACACATCTGGTTTGGGGTCGAGAAGAAGGAGGGGGGGGGGGGGGGGGGGGTGCGGAGAGGAGTGCACTTGCTGTGAGAAGACCCGCAACTTTCCCAACGGAGCTTGGAGTTCCAATCAGAAGCCTTGGTTGGCGTCACGTGACCTTTCATCCCTGCGGTACAGGGCGGGATTGTTTCTGCTGTGCCTCAGCAGGGGTGGGCTAGGATCAAAGCAAGGCTGAGAAGAAAGGGAGAAAGGGGGAAGGGGCTATGAATGGGCAATGGATGGGGGAGGGGAGGGGGAGGGGGAGGGGGAGGGGGGGGGGAGAGGACGGGAGGGGAGAGGACGGGAGGGGAGAGGACGGGAGGGGAGAGGACGGGAGGGGAGAGCGGAGGGGAGAGGCGGGAGGGGAGAGGACGGGAGGGGAGAGGACGGAAGGAGGGGGGGAGGCGGGGAGGGTAGGGGAGGGTAGGGGAGGGGCGGAGGGACGGAGGGGAGGGGAGGGGAGAGGAGGAGAGGAGGAGAGGGGGAGGGGAGGGAGGGGTGGGGGGGGGGAGGGGGGGGAGGGGAGGGTAGGGGAGGGGAGTGGATGGGGGGGGGAGGGGAGGGTAGGGGAGGGGAGGGGAGGGGAGGGGAGGGGAGGGGAGGGGACGGGACGGGAGGGGAGGGGAGGGGAGAGGACGGGGGAGAGGGAGGGGAGGGGAAAGGATGGGATGGGGAAAGGAAGGGAAAGGAGATGGGCAAAGGAACGGAGGGGGAGGTAAGGAAAAGGGGGAGGACAAAGAAGAGAGTGGAAAGAACTTAGATTCGGCCATGCGAATATGTGGTAACCTCTCCTCCCTAGACATGGGCATGATATATTTTAAGGCCCTGTCACACTACGACGTTTCTCCTCAACGCGCGTCGACGAGTTGCCTTTTTGGTCGAAACGTCGGGACACGTCGGGACACGTTAACGGCGCGTCGGTACACGTCGGTACACGTTGAGTGATAGCAACATGTGAATGGACACGTCCGCGCGTCAGGGCGCGTCGGGTCGCGCCGATCGTTTTGTGCTTGCACAAAACTTTCGGCGCGCCCCGACGGGCTGGAGGGGGCGTTACGGACGCGTTATCAACACGTCGATACCCTTTGGCGGTGCGCCGGGGGAACGCTGTGTCTCTGTCTGTGTCTCTGTGTCTGTGTCTCTGTATGTGTCTCTGTCTGTGTCTTTGTGTGTGTCTCTGTCTGTGTATCTGTCTGTGTCTCTGTATGTGTCTCTGTGTCTGTGTCTCTGTCTGTGTCTCTGTCTGTGTCTCTGTCTGTGTCTATGTATGTGTCTCTGTATGTGTCTCTGTCTGTGTCTCTGTCTGTGTCTCTGTCTGTGTCTATGTATGTGTCTCGTAATGTGTCTCTGGCTGTGTCTCTGTCTGTGTCTCTGTCTGTGTCTCTGTCTGTGTATCTGTATGTGTCTCTGTCTGTGTCTCTGTGTGTGTCTTTGTATGTGTCTCTGTATGTGTCTATGGCTGTGTCTCTGTCTCTGTCTCTGCCTCTATCTGTGTCTCTGTCTGTGTCTCTGTCTGTGTCTCAGTCTGCCTGTGTTTGTCTGTGTCTATGTCTGTGCCTCTGTCTCTCTCTCTGAGACACAGAGACACACACACAGACACACACACAGACACATATACACACATACTGATACACAGAGACACACACACATAACAAGAGACACACACAGAGACACCAAACCAATACACACACACAGACACAGAGACACAAACACACAGAGACACACACAGAACCAGAGACACACATAGACAGAGAGACACATAGACACACACAGACACAGAGACACACACAGAGACAGAGAGACACACACATACACAGAGACATACACAGAGACATACACAGAGACACACACAGAGACACACACACAGACACACATACAGACACAGAGACACACACAGACAGAGAGACACAAAGACACACACACAGACAGAGAGACACACATACACAGAGACGTACACAGAGACACATAGACACACACACAGACACAGAGACACACACACAGACACACATACAGACACAGAGACACAGAGACACACACACAGACACAGAGACACACAGTCAGAGACAGAGACACAGACAGATACACAGACACCGACAGAAACACATACATAGACACAGATACAGACACAGACAGAGACACAGACACACAGACAGAGACACAAATACACAGACACAGACACAGAGACACACACACAGACACAGAGACACACACAGACACAGAGACACACAGACACACAGATTTTCCGACGCGTGGGACGTGTTGCCGGCGCGTCGTGACGTGTTGGTGGCGGGTGTGTATGCATTGACACGCTACTAGCACGCCAATAACGCGCCACCAACATGCCACTAGCACGCTGCAACCGGTCGAATTTTCTCCCACAATGCTGAAAAGTTGGACGTGACTCGAGCCCTAGCAAATATCTTGCACGTTGGCGGCGCGCCGGGAGAAACGTCGTAGTGTGACAGGGCCTTAAAGGTTTGGGAAAACATGGTGGAAAACTAGTAAACCTGTCAAGACAGCTATTGGGAAAGTGATTATGTTGCTAAGATATATTGGGTAATCTGTCCTCTGTGGGCATGCATATAACAGCATCTCAATAGACTAGATCACTGTTCCGACTGCACATGCGGTGAAAACGGCGCTGGCAGCAAAGCAAAGGCATACGTACGGCCATTGAGTTTGAGGATAGGCGAAGGGAAAAACTTCGATTTTATTCAAAATTCATAAAAATACATAACAATTTGGCACAAACATGGATGGATGGATGCAATATAATAATATAATGAATAAGTTTAAGACACAACTCTCCATAATTAAGCATTTTGAGCTAAGAAACATACAATTTCAGTCACTTTATAGGCTAATGTTCACAACACCATTGACTAGACATAAGTAATTCTTGTTCTAAATATTAAAATGTCAAATGTGTCAACCAAACCTTGTTTCAAAGAAATATATAACCAATATCTGATTAACCCTACTCATTTTCTAGTTCTACATATGTACTTAACCATAGGATATAAATAAAAACATGAATGAAATAAGTAAAACTGACTGGCTATGGCTCTAACACTAGTCTGAGTGCCCAGATGTCTAAATCTAAATGCACATGCCATATGATGTGCTGATTATATTGGTGTAAATGCAATGCTGGATAAAATATTAATATCTTAATTTATTATATATATTTTTTTAGTTGGTATTCTATGTTTCAAACAAGAGCTGAGATGAGCTGAAACTAACACATTTCATAACTGGACCCAGTGTATTAGCATGTGCCATGTGTTTCTCGCGGGTTTGGTTTTCTTCCACGCATCCCACAATGCACCGTGCAGCTGGAATGGTGATGTAGTCTATTTGAAAACAAAAACTAAATCATACACACAACACAGGTATCTTTTCTGTTGTTGTCATATTTACCACACCACTTACAATGTCGTACTCACAAGGGAACTAAAAACACCTGTATTTTAAGTACTGACACCTCGGTTCAGGACATGGGTTAAATACCCAGATGGCGCACACACACACACACACACTCCCCCCTTTCACCACATGTCACTGTGCCCCCCCCCCGCACACACACACACACACACACACACACACACACACACACACACACACACACACACCGTCAGGCGTCATGGGGCTTCAGTTGTCGGGGTTTTGCTGCGCTAAGACGTGTATAAAAGCCAGAGGTTGAGGTGAGACATGTGGGAGAGATGAGCCGGACACTTGTCACTGAATGTCTCAGTAAGCAGCTGATCTCGACCAGGTGTGAGACACGATGTGT